>VDFB02227494.1:0-16278 GCA_007258455.2 Sequoia sempervirens | reverse complement strand
TGAATGTTATAATATACCAAGAGCTGCAGAGCAGCGAAGTTCCTGCCATAAAGTTTTAGAATAGTTTTGTTTGTATTTGTTGTGTATTGCAAAAGGCCTAGATCAAACATCAGAAATCTCAATTGAACCCATATGCTCGTTTTGTTGCCTGTAGCAGTGACAAAAGACTGTAATATTCATTGTAATCAAGACCGCGCGTATGGATTAATCGATGAAGTTATTCTTGAATCCTCTCCATAGGTTCACACCAACTAATTCTGCATTCTCTCGCAACAGACCATACAAAAAGTAGAAGAAATAGTTTTAATTTTCTATATATATATATATTTTTTTTTTTTTTATTCAAGGGGTAAACACTTTTGACCGGAGCTATGAACCGGATACAACCATTCAACATACCACCCCAACGGGGTTTGAACCTTTTTGGAAAGAACAACAATGCCACCTATAAACCAACACACCATGCCAATACTGGCTTAATTTTCTATATATTAACCATCTTTTACTTACAATTTTTTTTTGAAAAAGGCAGTTAGAAGGTGTCATACCTCTACTGCATTTAAGCCAAGATCAATTAGTATTGCACCAGGTTTCAATCAATCACCATGAACTGAATTTGGCTCGCCTACTATCTAGAATCACAACTACGTACTACAGACTCATCACTGTGTGAACTGATGTTTATCTAGGGTATTAATTTTTTAACTTAGACATTGATGTGTATACCCTTAGCTTCCAAATCTTCTTGTCTCATTTAAATTTTTGTCGACATCACTATCTCTGGATAAGTCATAACCAAATTCTAAGGTCATCTCTAGATGGGCATGCTTTCTGCCAAATATGATGAACTAGGGCATGAATAAACTAAATGTGTTACATATCCATCAACTAAATTATTTGGATTTACCTGCAGCACCAATAAATGTATACAAAGAGAAAGATTAAATAAAAACTAAATGAGATACACTATTGACAATCTTTGTTTGGGATTTTCACTGCTATTTGGTTCTATGTTATATTATTTTCAAAATTAGAAGTTCTTTTATTATGATCAATTAGAATAGACTCTACAAGAAATGCATAAATATATTGTCTTGTGTAAGAAGCCCATGAATAGAAATAATAATTTGTTGATAAATCACAAGAGATAACTCTTTGCAGTCAAACACAAATCTCTAAATTTTTCACACTGATCCAATAATTATTTCCAATGAATTAGAATAGTAGTATCAATCTTAGTTCAATGATATATGTGAATGTAAGATTCATAATTAACAATAAATTTTAGATACTCCACACTAGACACTGAAACAAATTGAAAAGTTGTCTTTATTTGCATCTCCTCTAGAAACTCATCTATCTTGTAAGTCAGGTAACATCTGCAAACACTATGTACTCGCTTGTGTTGCTAGAATTGGAAGTCATGTAAATTTTTGTAACATACTAGCTAGTATAAGTTCTACACTAAGGGCCTCTACCATTTTGATGGAAAAAAAAAATGATAATGTGTCTCTTTAACTTAATCCCCTAATTTATGAAGAAGACCCTATGGGGGATGATTAATCGAATTGAAAAAGAAGACAATTCATTATGCAATTATTACTCCCCTGGTTGAAGTTGACAAGAGGTATATGCAGTATAGAAGTTGCCAAGTCAACTTATTAAAGGCTTTGGACATATCCAATTTGATAATCATTCTAGAATAATAGTAAAATTTTGAGAGATTGAATGGTTCTCCTAGTGTAGGTGGATTTGCAAGGTGTACTCTACTCTGAAGCATTCTCATGAGGTCAAACACAATGATAATAAATATGAACAATATCTAAGGTATATAGAAATAAATGGCTTGTGGGATTCAACAAGGGGTCTTTTAAACCAAACTGGCATCTAGCATGGTCATGACTTAAAAATTAACCAATATTATTATACCCTTATTGTACCCTACCCTTTATTAAACCCTAATTTAAGCCTAACTCTACCACTTACCATAGCTCTAACCTTAGCTTCAAGTTTTATTCTAGATTAATAATTTTAATCCTAACTAACATTAACCCTAACCCTATTTAAACAATAATCATAACCCTAATTAAATCCTAATTGAACCCTATACTTGAACCTAATCTAAATGAACCCTAACCTTAACCCTAATTGGAACCATAAACCTAACTCTAATTAAACTCCAATTGTAAATTAAACTAAAAATAAGCTTCCACCTGAACCCTAACTGTGAACTTGAACTCTGATTCTTAATCATCATATAACACTAATTGAATGCCAACCCTAACCCTAATTGAACTTGAACCCTGACTCTAATTGAACCTTGTTGTTGGGGTTAAATTAGGGTTCAATTAGCATTGTAGTTAAACCCCAATTGTAAGATTAACCAAAATAAGCGTAAATAAAACCTAACTATAACTTGAACTTGACCCTAATCATAACACTAATTAAATTCTATCCCTAACTAGGTAATTGAACCCTAATTCCAACCATAAACCTACTTGTTAAACCCTAACCCTAACTCTTATTGAACCTTATTTTTAGGGTTCAATTAGGGTTTAATTAGCATTCTAGGATGGAGATTAAGGTTAGGTTAGGGTTCTAGAGTTCTGAATATCTTAATATTAGCTTATAGATTTGACCCTAACTATAATCATAATTGAATCCTAACCCTAACCCTAATTAAACTCTAATTCTAACCCTAACACTAACCATAATTAAATTCTCACTCTAACCCTAACCGTAATTAAATCCTATTGTTAGGGTTGACTTAGGGTTAGGTTTAGGGTTCAATTAGAGTTCTAGTATAAATCTTGGGGTTAAGGTTATTTATTTCTTGATATTAGTTTATAAATTATATTAATTATTCAATATAAATAAATTAAATAAAACTACATCCTATCTAATGTATACATCTGTACAGGTTTGATTTGGTGTATGCGGGGATTATTTGCAATGCATTGGTATACTGGTTGATCATTCTACTATATTTAATATAATTAAATAAAACTAAATATTATTTTCAAAATAATTGACCAATAAATAATTATAATTTGAGAATAAATTAAGAAATGAAAAAATATATAAAATAACCTTTTTTATTTCTTTGCATCCAAATGATTTCATTTTGTAAAATCATATTAAATTCCAACTTCAAAAAATCATAAAATATTTTACATGCTTATTTTTATATTTTTTAGTTGAATTGTGTTGTTCTTTAAGTTTGAATAACCAATCATAAAGCAAATAAATAATCAAATCAACACAATATTTAAAAACTTAAATTTCATTTTAAAATTAAACTAAATTCTATTTTCTAAAATTCATAGAATATTTATTACTTAATTATTAAATTCATAATTAATTAAATTATAATGATTATGCGATATAAATGAATTAAATATTAAATAGAAGTACATTATCCTTTTAAACTAATTCAACAATCAAAGACTAAAATTTAAATTTAAAAGTATTCTTTATATTGTATTTTTTTCATTTGTACATACAAAATATAAAATACTTGAAGTTGATAAGTTTTAAATTTATTAATTATGATGATATCCAAAAACTAACAAGAGTTGTAGAGCAGCGAAGTTCCTGCCAAATTGTGCAAGAATAGTCATGTTTTTATTTGTTGTGTCTACTATGTTTTAGCAACAATGTTGATATTATAACAACTTAATAATAATCTTGAAATTTTTCAAATGGTGACATGTAATACCGTAAACAATATCCAAAAATAAGACAAGTTGTTACAAATAAGAAACATGTATTGTCCTTTCAAAATTAACAATCTATGTATTCAGATCAAATACAATGAACAACCTGCATTGCTTATTATGAAATATAATGAACAACCACAAAACTATATTTCCAACAAGATGCAACATACAACACTTATTAATAGATGTTAGGATATCTTAACCCAAAGAACCTATCATAACCATGTAATCAAATTATGTGTGCCATAAGGATCACCACTTTGAATGGCCTTTAGGTGGACAAAACTTGAAGAGGAAGAGAGAATTCTCATCATTGACTTCCAAGAAGTTGAATGCTATTGAATTTTGTTCAAAATCTTGTGATTATCCATTTTCTCATAGAAACTACATTTCAATGTTGATTTTGAAAATGGTTTGAGACAACACAAAACCCAAGGTGTTGGTGTCTACATTCCAAAAAGGATTTAGTTTTCCATTATAATTAAAGCTTTAGTCGAGATAATGGTGAAGGCTTGTGTACTACATGGAGGAAATAGAGGTTCAAATCTAGAGTAGAGTACATGCACCCTAGATGAACAATATTCAAGTTAAATTGAAAAAGATGCCCTTGCAGGCTGCCACAAGTGAGGTCTCATACATGATATTGGTGTCTTGCTTGTCAGTGGCTTAAAAATTATCCTTATTTTTCTTTATGCCCCATAATTCAAACAATAGAAGTATGACATACCATAAAAATTCAAGTTTAACCAACACTCTTTCAACATCCAGTTTGCTTTTAGTCATCAACATTAAGATAGAACTTCTGACACCATTAAGAGAGATAAATGTTCTGACCAAATTTGTATTACATCGACTACAATAGTGGTGTACCATGTGAAAACTCTAGGTGTTAATAATAGTAATATCTAACCCCTTTTATAGATTATGCCATTCACCTGACAATATTTTTAGATTATGACATTCTCAATGGAGATTAGGCAATCTATTGATAGACGTAATCAAGGATAGTTATAAGCATGATATAATGATTTTACTCCAAATGAGAACAATGGCATGGGTACATTAGTTCACATCATCATTTGTGACATGCTCATCTAGGACTACATCGAAAACAAATTCATGCTTCTCTACATATGCTGTCAAGTCCATCTAAAGGAAAAAAATTGTTTTAGTCATAATACAACATTGTGGTCTCTAAGCTCAATGCTACTATAATTGCTTTCAAAATCTAGGGAAAACTAAGTTGCTCAAATTCACTATGTTATCCAATAGATATAAATTTTTGAAACAATTTAAGGATGATCATGCTTGAGTTGTCAAAAGATAATATTTTGATAAGATTATAATATTACATGATGTTATAGATTAAGAAGCATAATTGTACTTGTTGTGTAGCCAAATTTTTTTGAGGATGAGGTAGTTTATTTTTTATAGTTTAGAATGAACACGTGTGGATGAAAGGAATTGAGAGGAATAGAAAGAGTTTGTTCAGGTAAACATAGTTACAAACAATCTGCACAGTTTGTCAGGTTTTCCTAATTGATAAGTAGGTATCTACTTGAATATTAACTTATAAGGTTGAAAGGAATTGAGATGAATATGCATAGCTAGTTATGCTTTCCTACTTAACAAGTAGAGGAATCAATTAAAAAAAATATATAAAACAAATATTTCTTAAAAATCTATATTTGACTCAAATATTAAAATGCATATATTTAATTTTTATGTTCTTTGAAAATTAAAATTTGTTTTGAAGATAGTTTTTTTTCTAAAATAATTTTATGTGGCTCAAACCCATATTCTTATGAAAAGATCTTGAAGGAAATTATGTTTTTCTTATAAAAAAAATAATCTAATAATTAAAATAATTTTTCTTTATATTATTTCCTCTAAATTATTTTACTCAATCAATTTATTTACAATTTTTAAAATCATATACATTTCATTACTTCAATAAATTAAAGTTTAATATTTTATGATAATATTTTTATTCAAATATTAATATAAAAAAAGGAATCATGTCAATTTTAATTTATATAGTTATAAATATATATATTACTAATTACTACATATATAAATATAATAATTATATATATATATATTTTAATTCAATATAAATATTTAAAATATATATTTACAGCGTGCATAAATCCATGGCGAGGTCAATGGCCTTGTTACTTTAAAAAAATTAATAAAATTTTAATTTTATTATTAATTAATATTTTTTTTTTAAAAAAATTATAATATAATATAAAATATATATATTTGTCTTTACAAATATTTAAATTTATTATATATTTATATATATATTAAAATATTTAATATGAACATTTAAATTGGATATGAAAATTTAAACTTGGCTAAAACTAAACATTTTTTTTAATTTAAATGAGAAGAAAAAATCTTTAAATTTAGACTATTTATTTAATTAATATAATAAAGTTATTTATTTCCTTATTAATTATTAATTAGTTAACATTTTTATTTCACAAACTAATATATAGTAATTAATATAAGTTGTAAATAGAAGGTGAATTATTTCTAAAACAAATATGATAGAATTTGTGATTGATTTAAATGATTAATTTATTAATATTAATTTAAATTTGATTTAAAAGTAATTACTGTTAATTTTAAAGTTGATTTTTAAAAATAATAAATATTTTATAAAAGTAATTAGTATTTATTCTAAATAATTATTGTAGTCTTAATTCATTTATTTTGCAAAATGTATGTTAGTAATTAGAGTTAGTTCAAATTTCAAAGCAATTGAAAATTTGTTAGTTTAAATATATGTTTAATAAGTGTTGTTTTAGAATTAATTTATGACAAAGAGATGTGATTAGTATTAATTTATTTAAATTATAATATAAAAATAATTTACAAGGTATTCATTTATTTTTAAATAATAATTAATTAATTTATATTAAAAAGTAATTTTTTGAGTAATTGGTATTAATATTTTGAAAGAATTAGCTTCAATTAAATTTATGCTACAAATCAATTTAGTATTAAAGGTAATTAAAAATAGTTGAATTTTGATGTTATATTGATTAATTAGTTAGCATTTGTTATTCAAAGTTTAAATTTTATTAATTATTATTATTATTTTAATAATGCAAAGGAAAATAGTAAATAAATGTTATGTACCCAATGTGAGGGGTAATTAGTAATTAATTTAATGAAAAGTAATTTATTGTTATAGTGTAATTTAATAAAAAGTAATTTATCGTTATAGTGTAATTTAATTTTCAAAATAGTTAGTATGGTTTACCTCATTGAATTATTGGAAATAAACAACCTAAGTTTAAAAAAACTCGTAAAAATTAGTTAAGATTCCGAAATGGAAGTAATAGAAGTAATGGAAGCGCATTAATCGCTTATATTGGGTGAAATTTGTCTACCAATTAGATTGAAGAGAATTGAATTTTGAAATATGTTTTGTTATATAATTGGCATGTATACATTGATAATAGATAAAAACAAATCAAATAGAAAAAATGCTTCAACTCTCATTGGTTAAAAAGAGAATTATTAATAACTAGTTAAGATTTGGTGGTGCCTATAGTTCCCTGCAGGAACTAAAAAGATTCAAAGTAATGAAATAGATTAATTACAAGTGAAAAAAAATAATTTTTTTTTATTATGGTCTTTGTGGCAAAAACCTTGGAAAAGCCATGCATAAAAAGTTTATGCTTCCCCGAAAATCCTTTATCGCCAAAGTTTTGTAAGCCAATAAAATTGAGGAAAATTATTTTTGAAATTTGAAAAAGTTAAAAATCTTGCATATTTACTTTAACTATATACAAATATTTGTCAAACAGAAAAAAAAAGTTGAGTTCTCATTTGTTAAAATCAAAGTTATTAATAACTTGTTAAGGAAAAATGGGTCGCCTATAGTTCCCTTGGCAGGAACTAAAAAATAAATGTGTTTTCAATGTTTATTTGTCAATTTAAAAGATGTGCCAATAATGTTGCAATCACTAATGATTAATTTTTTCTTGATGGTTAAAATAGATTGGTAAGTAAATTTATCTATAATAAGTAAATTTATCATTGATTTTTTCTTGATAAGTAAATCAATATTTCATAAATTTATCTATAATTATTATTTAATTTGTTTAATTATATTAAATTATATTTTATTAAATTGTTAAAAAATTAAGTTGCTTATAAATAATTTTATGTTTTTTATAATTAACTTTATACGTGTATAAAGGTTTAAGTTATGAAATGTTGTAACATAAAAAATAAATTTTGTTTTCAATTTTACTTGTTAGTTTGATGTGAGAATAATGTTGCATAGTAAATGATTAAATTTTCCTTGATTGGTTAAGGATATTGTGAAATTATCTCTATGTTAATTTAATGTTATGAATGCTATATAATATAAAGAAAATATTTCTAATATATTTTAATGCATCTTTATATTTGAAACAAACATCTAAAAAATAAAATGTGATTGTAAAAAAAATACAACTTAATGAGTGAACATACATTTAAAGTTAAAAGTGAAATTATAAAACAAATTGTAGATTTATTTTATTTTTCTTCTATAAATATAATTTTTTTATTTGTCGTCCACCTAGTAATGCCTACTCCTTTTAATGAATGTTTTATTTTGCAAGGGTTGATTTAGTGCTGCCGTTGATCTATTTCCTGTAGATATCAACGGTGCCTGCCATCCCATGATCGGGAATTCAAGGATCACGAAATCATGGGTGGGCGCCATGTGTCCTATCCGGGGGAGCTCAAGGGTTGATTTAGTGCTGCTGTTGTTCTATTTCCTACAGATATCAACGATGCCCGCCATCTCGTGATCGAGAATTCAAGGATCACGAAATCACGGGTGGGCACCACGTGTCCTATCCGGGGGAGCTCAAGGGTTGATTTAGTGCTGCCATTGATCTATTTCCTACAGATATCAACAGTGCCCGCCATCTCGTGATCAGGAATTGAAGGATCGCGAAATCATGGGTGGGCACCACGTGTCCTATCCAGGGGATCAAATTTGAGCTATTGCTGACCAACTACCATTTGATCTGAGCTGTTCCCCACCATCTCGCGATGGTGCTTGGGTTGATTGCAAAATCATAGGTGGGCACCACGTGTCTCATTCGATGAAGCCTAAAGAGTAAAGGAAACACTAGCTGACTTTAAATGTATTAAGGGGCGGATTACTAAAGTGTTCTCGAGATGCACATGTTCTAAATCCATGGATATGTTATAATCTCGATGGAAAAACTACTTGAAAGTTAACGACATGGCTGGCGACTGTGTTAAAAGAACGAGATCAACGGCGCCCACTATCCCATGATCAGCAATTACAGGGATTGCAATATCACAGGCGGGTGCCATGTGCCCTTCATAAAGGATGAAATCTGTGTGACCATTTATTAGCTATCTCTTCAAGATTGATGGTGCCCACCATCCCACGATTAGGAATTTTGGGATCGCGATGTCGCAGGTGCCTGCCACATGTCTCATCCAATGAAGCCTAAGGAGTGAAGAAAGCGTTCATCGGTTTTAAATGTATTACAGAGCGGATTACTAATGCGCTTGTAAGATGCACATGTTTTATTTCAACGTAGATGTTATGATTTTAAGGAAAAATCTACTCGATAGTTAAAGGAAAGGACAACAACCATTTTTGAAGGAGCAGACTTTATGGTAAAAAGATCGATGGTGCCCACCATCCCGCGATGATAAATTAAAGGATTGTGATATCGCGAGAAACCGCCACGTGGCATTCCTTCGCGGCATATGACATAGTGGGCCCCTTTATTGTCGTGTTGGCAATTATGTCAGCCTGTTTTGAAGATGGCCGTCGATGATTTGATCAAACTGAAGGATCAACAACTCAAATTTAAATATGTATTAAATTATGGTTGGAGCTGTTCGTGCAACCCACGAGTGAGCTTTAATGGTGGATGAGACATCCACTGGCGGAATTTGATGGACATAAAATCAATTTACTCGTCTCATTTGTATCACAAAGCATCCAAGTATTTTGTAAAAATAGTTTCAGAGCCAAAGGTGAAATTGCGAGCAGCTGCTACCAGAAATTGGAGTTTGTGTGAAAAAAGCCGTGAGTTAATTTTCTCTATTTCCCAGTCATTCTGCACCTAAATTTGGGAAAGGGGGGGTCTGCTATGCTTGTCACTGAGTTCATTAAAATCTTTTCTTAGGGATATTGTTTAATCATAAATTGTGAGGAATTGTGGTATTTTTACTCTGTAATTTCCTATCTCTACTTAGTCATAGCCACTTCAAGTGTAACATTGTAGTGAGGCCCTAGTTTGTCTAAAATGGCGCCAACCAAGCAACACTCTAGCTACATTGAGTATTTGAAAATAAACTTGTACAATGATTTCCTAGATCAATTTCCATTATCAACAAATGAGAGAAGGAAAGGTTTGGTGTTGATGCGAGGGAAAATCCTAGGGGAGGGGTTGGTGTGTAATAATTCCAACATTGTTGATGCTAGGGTTCCACTCACAGGCTTAGAAATGTTCAGATTATGGTATGGACAGAGGAATTTGCCTCATCCTTTTTCAAATGGATGGAGGTACGACATGGGAAAGTTGGTTGTTCCAAATGTGTTCCCTAATGTGGACTTACTTAGAGCAGTGGCCATAAGATATGACCCTATCACACGGGTAATCAGAGATAATGATGGAGGGGTTCTATTGGAAATTAACAAAGATGTTAATATCCAACGTGACTCTTGATTGAGTGTGAGCCAAGTGTTTAATTTGGTTCCTATTAATCTTGAAAAAAATGAAGCAGAGGCATACAAAATTGAAATATCTTTTAGGGTTAAACTACTTCCACCTCATCCGTTAAGTGGGGTTCACTTCACATCACTCTAGTGACAAAGAACCCTTCGTGATGAATTGCTTTGAAAGCCTTCCCCGGGTTACTTCTATTCACTATGTCGATTTTGGGTTTCCCCAGCCCCGTGCAAGAATAATGTTGATTGCATACATGTTCATGGGGGTGCAAATACAACACCCTAACTTCTCTGTAACATATGACTTTGCTTCCTTTTTGGTGGAGAGGATAGATGAAGGATTATCGAAGTTGTAGAATGGTGATACTGGTACTCAAATTTTGTGGTATTCCATGTTGATGCATATGTCTTGTTTAGGAATGTTGATTTCTTTGGCCGAGAAGATGAACTTAAGACAACTGCCACGGAGAAATATTGTTAGTAATGTATATGGGCTAAATTTGTCCCGTAATAAGGAAAGCACCTGTTATGTGCAATTTGATAATTGTTTTGCTGCAAGATTGAGGGCTAGATTGATGGTAAATGTACCCCAGGATCCCTCAAGAACTCCATGATTTCCTTAGGCCAAAGTAGAGGAAACCAGAATTCGGGGTTTTACATAACTGGGGTGACATTATCCCATGTCTAGTAAGCACTGTCTTGAGAATATATAGATTTCAAGGAACCCCTCACATACCGCCATACAATGTGCCACCAAGACTAGGGTTTGCAGAAGTTATGTGGCAGATGGGGTGTATTCATGAAGATAACCTAACTGGAAAGGGGAAGGGAACATTATTCCCTGATTATACAGTAGTGTCTGACTTTACATTTTCAAAGGGAGGCTAGACACATTTTGACAAATTCTTTATTGATTACCATTTGAGATTTGGTCCAAGGTGACAACATGATCCTGAAGGTTTCTTTGCTCTTTTCAGACAAAGAATAAAAGGTGCCAAATTTGCACATGAGTTCAATTTCTCTAAGGACCTGATCAGGAATGAATTTGATTTAAATAGATAGGAATTGAACAAGGAAAAGTGTAACACCCCTCTATTTTGGCTCTTTGTTCGTCGGTGTTCTCCTTGTAATGCTTTGTTATGTTATGATGGGAATTTGGAACTTGGTTACTTCTGATTGCAATAATTAAACGATGTGAAGCTATATTTTGATGTGATTTTATTCTGATGCCATCTTTACGACATGTTCTGGATTAACTTAGAAGATATCTGATTTAACGATGTTCTATGTTGTTGATCATGTTAATGATGTTAGATGCGTCAGTTAGTGAGATTGTATTGGTGAAGGGGACGGGGTTGTATCACTCGCTTGCGAGTGCCCTACGATTCTGAGATTTCCTCTTCACGGTGTGTCTGATCATATTATGTATATATGCACGTTCGACATGCTCTTTGTTGCAGGTTGGCAGGTATATGACATCGACTCCACCTGGTTTTCAGGTTTGAGCGTGTCCATTGACCAACAGAAACTAATTAGGAGATAGTAGCTAGGTTTTTTGTGTCAAGTCATTACCCTAGTCACCGAGTGTCGTCGGGTTTAGTCGAGTTTGGTTGTTTCATGTGCCCTTTTTACCTTGATCTTCAATTAAATTCAAATTAAAATGGCTTATGTTGCTTAACTGCTGATTAAATGCTCTTGGTTGTAATGCTAGGAAATTATTTATTGTATTAATTAATTTAAATAAATTAATAAAATAATCTAATAGTGGATTAGATTTATTTTATTTATAATTTAAATTAATTGTGTGAATTAATTAAATATCCCTTTTGAATTAAAAGTGTAAAAGATTTAATTCTTTTGTTGAATATAAAATGCTAAAATACATTGAATTCAAATTGGAATTGGGAAAATTGTTTAAAGTTATTAAAAAAATTCCAATATTTTCTTATGCAAAGACTTTGGGGTAGAAAGGATATTTTTGGAAGTAGTTGACTTTTTGGCAAAGGATATTTGTGAAGTTGAAAGTGGAAATTGAATTTAGTTTTGAATTTGAAAGTGAGTTTGGATTGGCATTTGAATTTAATTAGAATTTGAATTAGAGGTTGAATTTAAATTTGAATTTGGAAAGTTTGGAAAAAGGATATATTTTCCTTTAGGGTTTCTTTCAATCTCTCCATGGATTCTTGGTTTTGAATTTTTGGGTGGAGAGGCTTGGAGGAGGCTAAGATGGTGGAGTTGAAAGAGTGTTTGAAAATCTCCATGTGGAAGCTTGTAAATCTTGGAGAAAACATAAGGTTCCATACTTTCTCCTTTCATCTACTTGCTCATTTGGAATGAATTGAAAATATAGTTTTAGATTCAATGGAAATTCATGAAAAAACTCTTAAAGTTGTTAAATGGTAGATAGATTTGGAAATTGAAACCATACAAGAAGTTTATACCAAGTTATTGAAAGAAAATCAAGGAAAACTCAATATTAGAATTAGGTTTTGAAAACCCATTTTGTTGTTTTGAATAAGTTCTATTTTTTTAAAAATGGGATTGGATTATTTTCATAATTTGTGTATGAAATCAAGATTTAGGTATATATAATTGTGAATACAACCATATATAGCAATATATGGAAATACCCACAAATATATATACAAATATATTTGTTATTTTGGAAATTTTAAAGTTGGGCTAAACCCAGAGAAAACTTCATAAATTTTTTGTTGTTTTTTGTTTTTCGTTTCTGGAAGAAACGCAAGAATATTTTATTATAAAATTTTATTTTTTTTGGTGAGGGGGGACGTCAAACCCCACCCCACCGCCGCCGCCACCGTCCCCGCCGCCCGGTAGGGAGGCGGCGCTATGTGCGAAGCACACAGCCACCGCCGCCCCGCGGGGAGGTGGGCACTATGTGCCCTGCACACAGGCTCCACCGCCCGGCAGGGAGGCGGGCACTGTGCGCTCAGCGCACAGGCTCCGCCGCTCGGCCGGTGGGCGGGGCGCTGTGTGTGGAGCACACAGGCTCCGCCGCCATGGGCGGCGAGGGCCTGCGTGCCAGGGCTTCAGCCCTTTGGTTTCTTTTTAACAAATTCACTTCTAAAGTTTATTTACCTTTATTTAATCTAAATTTATTTTATATATATATATATTATTTATATTATATTTTATATATTATATATAATATATAATATTGTATATTATATAAAATATAATATTTTAATATATATTAGATTAAAAGAATTTTAATAAGTTCAAATGTATGTTATGTTAATCATGAGGTTTTTGAAATATAAATTAATTGGAAAATATATGTATATGTTATTTGTTATAGTTTCTTCAATGGGAGTTATATTTAAAGTTATTTAAATGATTCATTTGCAAATAAAATATAATTTTATTGGGTATATTTAAATAATGCTAAATGTCAAACTAGAACTTCTAAACGACCACGAGATTATTATGATTGTGGAATTGAGAGTAAAAGATGAACTTATTAGTTAACCTAAATGATTTATTAATCAAGTGATTTATCTTTTGTATGTGATCTTGAAACTTAGAGAGAACGGTTGATTTAAATTTTAACCAGATAGCTGCATTATTAAAGTGTTTTGATTAAGAATATGGTTATGAAATGTAGAGTAAATGATCTGTTCTTTAAATATTTCAATGTCATGAAAAGAAATGGGATCAATTGATTGGAAAAATGCAAGTCATGATATCAGTGTTTGAATGGATTTAGGAAATCCGAATATTAGCTTACTTATTTGTCTAAAATGTTTTCAGTGTTAATTGTTCGCTTTCGATGTTGTAGAATGGGAGTGAATGTCTTGTGAATCTTCTTGATATGGGTTCATTTATTGGTATGGGTGGTTATACGTGAGTCAGCCTTTGTTTTGTATTGTGGTTTCTGTATTATGAGAAAGTTTGGTTGTCAAAATTACATTTTTGGGCATGTAGAGAGTGGGTGATTATATGATTGTTGACTTTTAGTCATTTCTTGTTGATCATGTAAGTCTTCCAGATAAGGGAGTTGTATCCTGATGTGGGTTGTTCTTATGAGAGTCAACTTGAGTTGTGTCGTGGCTTCACCATGTTGTTACACCCGGTTATCATGAACGGGATTTGTGGTTTGTGTTGGTTACCCGTGTACTATGAACGGGTTGCTTCACCTTATGTGTTAAGGTGGGAAATTAGTCATCAGTTTGATTCAGGTGGTCTACCCTTGGAATGGGGGTTTTGAATCCCCGAGTTGTCAGTAGGAGAGTGGCCCTTTGTGAGGGTCCGACGCCCAAAGTGGTGTCAGGGTAACTCACCTAGGGTTTAATCAAGAGATAATTTAAAAGAATTAATGGGGAACTTCACACTAATAAAGTTAAAGAATGCCTCTCTCATGGAACATGCATTGTTAAGACTCGAGATGAGATGAGACGCATAGTTTTGCATGAGGGTCCGGCGCCGGTAGAGGCAAGCTAGGGTAACCCATGATGGGGGTCCGGTAGCCTAGGAAGGTTGAGCTAGGGTAACTCATGGCAATTTATGTATGACACTCTCCCTACGTCAACAGTTAGTCAGTTGTTGTGTGTTGTACAATGGTGTACTTGTTCTTTGTAACCTGGAAGCAATGTATTGTCTTGTGAGTTTTTGTACTGTGTTAAGTGATGTTGGTATTTGAGTCGGTTCAGTTATGTTTAGCCCTTGTCTAGAGGTATTTGGTCTTGACCTGGAATCCTTGTTACTATCTCCTAGCACGGAGGGAGTGGGGCCTTTGGGTTCCACGTGGTCGGGTGGCGTGCATCTTTTCGTTGGTACTTCTTCATGTTCGTGCGTTTGTGATTTCCAGTTGGAGAGCTCGTGGGAATTAGTTCTTCTCATGCCTTGTTCTCTCAGTTCTTATTGTATTTTATTACCCCTCAGTTGTTATCGAGGTGGAGTTTGTATTATGTAATCATTTGGTTGGATTTACCTCATTCGGGGAATGAGTGATGTAACCTTATTGTTTAAATGTTAAATTGGAATCTTGAGGTATTTATATCCTTGTTGTAATTTATCTTGAATGGAATGTTTGTTGTCTCATTTCCTTAAGTGATTAATGTTTCGGTTTATATTAATGTTAGTTGTTGTTTGGGTTTCTAAGTAATCTTTGTCTCGTGGCCTTAGAGGTTGTTGGAAATATGTATTATCTTCCTATTATTTGTACTTAAACAAAAAAAAAATTGGTACGTTTAAGTGGTGAATTGCAACTTCCTCTAGGGTTGCGTGGCGGGGCATTACACATGGTATCAAAGCCCAGGTTTAAACACTGGGAACTCTGGGATTATATTGGACCCATTATGTTGTAAGTTGTGTAGGTTTATACTCTAGGCACTATGAGCCCATTGTATTGACCTAGTTGTTTTTCTCTTTCGTGTGGTTTTCCTTTTGGGTTGATTTCTCTTGTTTGCCCAGAAGTTGTCGTTAAGTGTTATAGGTCCAATGGTGCAGGAAACTAGTGGAAAGGATAGGATCCTTGGTGTAGTGCGCAATGCACCGATATCCTTTCTATTGGAAGAATGCATTATGGACGATTGTGTAGTGTGTGATTTTGATGTGTTGTGTGTGGTGGACGACAATCGGTTTTGTTGTTGTTTCCACCCTTGCATGTCTTTGGTTGAATGCTTTTGTGAGGATTAGGCTCGCAAGCCTACCAAGAGGTGTGTTTTGTTTGGCTTCCTTCTTGTTGCTTGACTTTTCCATTATGTAAAGGGTTGAGACCCTTGAGTGGATTCTTGAGTGTGGTTGTAGTGTGTTTGTTGGGTGTACTCCAAGTGCTTGGGGGGGCGAGATAGTCATAGACCT
>VDFB02227490.1:36818-62114 GCA_007258455.2 Sequoia sempervirens | reverse complement strand
TTAAATTTAAACTAAAATTAATTTATTTACATTAAATTTAAATGTATAATAATTATATTGTAAAAATAGATATTACAATTATAAAAAGTAATAATTAACACGAGTTTAATAAGAAAAGAATCTAGTTAAAAATTTTAATGGAAATAAATTTAAAATAAATATTAGAAAAAAAATATATATTTAAGAATAATATAATTAATGCATTTAATTTTTATTTTGTTTTTTAAATTTAAAATATTTATTCTTTAAAAAATTAAAATTTTCTACCAAATTCAAATTAAATAATTAAAAAATATATATTAAAAAATAATAATAATAATAATTTATAAATTATATTATAATTAAATTTATAAAAAATGTTTGTTGCAAGCAAGAGGTCACGATGTCTAGTCTTCCCCCATCTATGTGGTATTGGAGGCCATGTCGTGCCAACATCAGTGGTCATGTGAAAAAAGTTACCTACCAAACATACAATTTATCACTAATAAAATTTTAAGTCAAATAATGATCAAAGAGAGTTTTTTGAGATTTCCTTATAGATTAGAATGGTGTATAGCGAAAAATATTTAATTTTTGAAACTTGTTCAAATATTGGATCTTTGTCTCCTACTTCAAATAAAAATGCTTTTAAAATTGGTAGTGTCATGCATGTATAATAAAATATCATTCTATTATGGCTTATGGAATCAATTATATATTTTTTAATTGACTTTTTAATTCACATTCAAGTTATGAATGTTTTAAAATTGATATTTCAGCTCACACTCAATGATCCATCAATAGTGTATATTTTTTAATCGAGTTTCAGATCAACTCTCTAAAATATCCATTCAAAATCATACATAGATAATTGGTTTTAGAAACAATCTTTTGAATACTATATAGATATGAAAAATTAATATTTGTAAAAAAAAAAATTAAAAAAATTAATTTCCAAATATAATAAATCAATGTAATGGAATGGAATGGTGTTGCTGATTGCTTGGCTAAATGAGCTTTGATCATATTTATGATTGAAATTTGGTGGATCGGGGTCAATTACCCCCGAATTTGTCTCATCAATTGAATCACTTGGTTGAACTTGACACGGCCATTTAATGCCCTTGCTTTGTAACATTTCCTTGTTTTAATAAAAAAATTACCCCCTTGATGTTAGATATAATAAATCAATGTAATGAATCGTTTCTATTTAAAAAACACTTTTAACAAAATTAAACTACAATTTAAATAAAATTATAAATAACAGGCCTTGTGGACCATCAAAATTAATGCAGCTTATAGTCAATAGACTGTAAAGCTCTGCTTCTCCGAAAAGAAACAAAACAACGATCAATTTTGAATTAATAACAGAGGATACTCTGTCTGCAAACGGACGATTCTGGAGATACATAGTGACGAGGAAAGAAAGAGAGGAGTAAATTATGTTGAATAATCGGATGGAGAGTAGGTAGGCGGGACCGTGGACGGATTAACGTGTGAAGGATCTTAGTTCTTTGCTTCTGCATTTTGCAGAAGAGAGAGAATCGAACCGGGCACCTTCACGGACTGTTGTACTAGGGTTTGGAAGAGCAGAACAGTAAGTGCAAGGCCTAGGTGGGTGCGGAAAACGCAATTAGAGCTGAAATAAATGTATCTTCAAAGTTAATCTGAATCCGTGTGGTAGGCAAAACGTACAAGGTAAACACCAGAGATACCTGAAGAAAAATTAATGCGGGAGGTGAATGCCTTGTTTTGTCCTGCCCTGTTACCTGCCATGAGTGTACCATCTTAAACTTCTTTAATGTTGTTGTCGGGACAGCGGTTGTTTCTTCGATCTGTTCCTTTCAGTGCCTTCACTCCTCATAAATTCTTGTATCTGCTAAAATCGGTGTTTTCGCTGCCGGCAAACACCATAGTCAATTCTAGGAGAGTAGAATTTCAATGGAGGTTGGAAGAGCACGTTTAACAGTTGTTATAGTATTTATTGATTTAATGTTCAATATTTAGGGTTGAGAATGTGACAGAATGATCATTTAACATTGAGAATGAATGAGAATCTAATATAAAAGAATTTTTAAAAAAAAAAACACTTTATACAAAGAAATAAAGCGAAGTATCATACATTCTTTCTACATTTCCACTAAAAAATATGTTTTACATTTGTGAAAAATAAAAAACAAACTAACGATAATAATTATAGTTTACAAATAAAAATAATAATTATTATTTTACAAAAAAATGTTTTACTACATTGAACCATTGCACTTTATATAAAGAAAGAAAACAAATAGTTAAATATTGTTTCTACTTTTCCACTAATATTCAAAGTGTATAAATTATATTATAAAGACATCAATAGTTGAGAATGTGTTAGCATGATGCAAGACTATTGAAAAAAAATTGACCGTTGGATGAACCCAATATAAAATAATCAAAGAAAAAAAGAAAGCAAATAGTTATATATTCTTTCTACATTCCCACTAGAAAATATGCTTCACATTCATATTATAAAGATCAAAAACCAAAAAAACCAAATTATTTTTACAAATAAAAAAACTAGTATATTTAGAAAAACATATTTAAATACACTGATTTTAGCTTATCAAAATAATCATTGTATTTTATAGAAAGAAAAAAAGTAAAGAATTAAATATTGTTTCTAAGTGAAAAAGAAAGAAAGTAAAGAATTAAATATTGTTTCTAAATTTTCATTAATATTCACAATTAATAAATTATATTATAAACATGGAGAACAATTAATTTAATGTTTTGAATGTATACTCAATATTATTCAGTTTCAAACATTATAATATAATATATATACCATCATTAATAAACACTTTTCTTCCATCTTCCTACACAAAACAAACATTTATTTTAAATTGTTTTTCTTCTTAGTTCAAAACATTTCACAATTACATTAACTACACTTAATGTCAAATACTTAGCTCTATACATACAAATTCTAAATTAACAAAAAAATCATCGATGTACCCATTGCACACCAAGGTGTGATTGCTAGTTTTAACATTATTGGATCAATATTTGTGGCTTTAAAGTTGTTAGTGTTGATAATGACTACCCATAATTGAATGAAATGTATTCCTTAGATCTAAAAAGAGTAACAAATCATGTGATGCCACATCAACACACGAATAAAATATAATTTAGTGCACAACTACCGGTTCACTTTTTTTTAGGTCTTTTTGGACACCTTGACAAAAAGCATGTTGATACACAACATCATTTTTTATGATGTGGCCCTAAAACTTTAGTTATAAGTAGGGGACTTGTCAAGTAAGGTATTGTAAAAAAATTTGGGAGTGATATGAAATTTTCACATAGGGTTTTGAGAAGCACAAAGTTAGAGTGGTCAACTACCAGATCCTCTCCCCTATATGCTATTGTTTCATAGGAAATAATTTATGTGCAAAATCAAATTGTAATGGAATAATAAATATTATTGTTATTCTTTTATTTTGTAACATTATTGTAATGCTTATATTTATCTTGCTAGGTCTGCAATTCTATGGTGGATAAAAATAATTTGTTTTCACAGATGTTGAACTCATCTACCACTAATGATGAGGAGAGGTGGAGCAAGGTCATACATGTTTGTTTTTGTTCAGTCCTCATTTCTGCAACTTTCGGGGCTCCATACAGGCACATACGAACTCCTTTTCAAGTGCCATTTTTTTTGAAAGTGCATGATTTTTCATCTACTTCTTGAATCGGCAATCAGTTTGAAGCGATCTTGAGTGGATTTTGTACTTTTAGCATATGGTCTTTTTTGGCCTATTTGGCACTTGTATTGCATAGATTTGAATTTAGGTCTTTGCATCATTGTTCTAGTCTATTCTCAACCTATTTGTGGCAAGTTGTAAATCAGAAATCATAAGTCCACTTAGCCAAGTTGCAAGTGGCCTATTGTACACACACTACATTATAAAGTGTCAAAATCATCTTTTGGGGGGGGGGTGCTTTGATTGAGTGAATTTGAGGGGGTGTCTCTTGTGTGATTGTGCCTATTTTCTCTCTTGTGATCTTGAATTCCATCATGGGTTCATCTAAAGTTTCACTCTTAACTGCACATAATTATGCTACATGGAAAGTACGTGCATGGAGTAAACTAATGGAAAAAGGTTTAATTTACTACATTGATGGAACCATAACTGCACCTTCAGATCCTAAGGCAGATCCAACTTCATATATGGATTGTCTCACTAAAACTTCTATGGCATTGGGTACACTAAGAAAGTTCATTTCAGATGATCTCATTTTTCATGTTGATAAATGTACTACAACCAAGGAAGCTTGGGATAAACTTGCTAATTTGTATGGCAAGGTTAATAAGGTTAAGGGATACAAGCTTGAACATGATCTCCTAAGCCTTGATCCCAAGGATTTTGACACCATTTAGGATTATGTCACTAAGGAAAACGGAAAACGAGCTAAGAGCACAACTAAAAGATTATGGTATTGAGAAAGAGGATGATCAATTGGTCTTCAACTTGTTGGACAAGCTTCTAGCTAAGTATGCAGCCTTTGTTTCAAGTTTTCAAACTCAACGATTGACAATTAGCAACTTCACATCACCATCTTTTGAGGCTCTCATAGATCTTTTGATTCTTGAGAAAAATAAGTTGATGAAAATGGGCATTCTCAAGTTTTCAACTTCAAAAGCATTGGTGGTCAATCATGGAAACAACAAGGAAAAGAGGACCAAAAGCAATATTCACCAAAGCCACAAGGAGGGAACAAACAATCCACTCCTCCACAACAAAGCTCAACTTCATCTTCTTCAAAGAAGTACAACTATTCAAGCAAGAGGGAGCAACCAACATGTGCATATTGCAAAAGTATTGGTCATGAAGAGCATCGTTGTCATGTTAAGAAAATTGATGAGTTGAAACACATCCTTAAGAAGAACAACATCAACTTTCCAGTTGCATATCGGGAGAATGACTCATCTCCTTCCACTTCTACTTCTAAGGGAAAAAGTACAACTCTCATGGCAACAACATCAAGCTCATTTGCTTCTTCTTCATCTCAACATAAGAAACATAAGGCGAAAAAATTTCTTGCAGTTGCAGATTCCAATTTAGATAGGTGGATCCTTGATTTAGGAGCTTCACATCATATGACTTCTTCCAAGGATATGTTCTCTTCATTTGATTCTTCTTCATCACCACCCATTTTGATGGCCAACAACACTTCTTTGGCAGTTTGTGGGAAGGGGTCTATTGACATTGAAGGTGGAGCATTTAATGATGTTCTATGTGTGCCTACTTTGTCAAGGAACATCCTTTCCATTTATCAGATTACGCATAGTGGTACAGAAAGAGTGTAGAGTTCACACTAGATTCTGTCATTGTTTGAGATTTGCATAGTAGGGCTCTTGTTGCAATTGGGGAGGTTGATCATTGTTCTCAGTTCAACACCTTCTCATATTTTTCTCCTATTAATGATTCAAATCACCCTAGTGTGGACACACTTGAGGAGACTAAGTATGGTTACTTGAATCTTGGAGTGCTCACTACTCCTGAGGTTCTTAAGCCTATTGTTGATATTCCATCTCCTACATTGACTGATGTACTTGATACATGTGTTTCGACAGTGTCAGTGCCTTGTGATTTAGTGCATACCTTGTCTTCCAACAACAGTTTCATGGGATGAATACTTGATAGACATTGGCAGTTTGTTTGTGGAATCCTACATTGCATATTTGGGAGACACATTTGATTACTTACATCTTCTCTTTGATGAAGGTGATTCTTCTTCAGTTGTTGTGAGGGAACACTCTGAACCTCCTCTACATGATCAGTCTTTCGAGGTTGATGTGATTTTGGATGCATATGTACAACAGCTGGAGGAGGCCACTTTCTCTCTTGAGGAGAAACTTGCATCTTTGGAGTATGTTCTATCTTTATCCTTGCTAGATCCTGAGTTGTCTTTTTCAACAGATAGGAGTGTTGTTGTAAAGGGTTTCTCATAGGTTCCAGGAAGTGACTACATTACAGCTACACATGGTTGGGGAAAGGAATCTTTTAGCATCAATATAGGGAACTTTGAGCAGATTTCAGAGACTCCTTACATTTTAAGGGTTCTTCCTTATTCACTTGTAGATTGGGGAGACTACATTCATGCACCTTTGGTATTGTTTCTTCCTAAGGGGAGGAACATTGTTCGATAGTTTTGGAGTAGCTTCTTCATTCCTTCTCGAGCATCTTCCATGGGTGATCATTGTACATTGAGGGGGGGCTACCTTGTATCTCTTCTTCTTCTCTTTCATGGGGGTACTTTTTCCTCATCTTGGGGTTTTTTCCTTCTCATGCTATGTTCATAGGCTTTTGTATCTCATCTCTCTTTTGGGGGGTAGTTTTTTTCCCACTGGGTTTTTCTATCTTTACTCTGCTTGTGAGAGATTGCATTGCATTTGTACATGGGTACCTAACATGGCTCAGTTGTCAGGACCCATCTTGCATCTTATCTTGCATGGTTAGCTTGAGTCTTCATTCCCCACGTTGTACTTAAGGGGGGGTGTTGGTGTAAATAAGTATTTTACTTATTTCACTTTACTTAAGCTTATTTAGGGAATGCATATCATTCTAGGTTGCACTTGTTACACCTAGTTATTTGCATCTTACATCTAGGTTTGTGCATACATTGAGAGATATGAGTTGGACATTTAGGGAAGTGTGTGTAGGATAAATTCCACTCTTTGTGGTGTGATCTAGTTATCACCTTTTTATCTCCACTTTTCTTGGCATGATAATTCCACTTTAGGTGGGAGATCCACCTTTCATGGAATTATCTAATATTTCTCTCTACCTACCCTACACATGATTGGGACACTTGTATCATTCATGTCCCTTCATTGTGTCCTAGCTTTCCTTTATAAGAAATCCTTGTACATGATTGTAATTGTCCATCTTCATTGTCTATCTTCATGCATATTGAGAATATAGTTATCATATTCTCTCATCTTCTTTCTCTCTCTTTTGTGCTATGTTCAATCTCTTGATCTTGTTGTTGATTTTCATAAGTTCTTATACGAAGGTTGATCGACGATCGATTAGAGGACTCTAAATCCCTATGTACCATCTGACTGGTACATGTTCACAATGTCATGTCGTGAGTAGGTAGAATGTCATGATTTTTTTAAACATGCACTACCTCCTCTTTCCTTATCGATTTGCTATATTAACTTTGCATTCATTTGCATTACTTGTATGGGATGACACCTCATTTCCATGCCTTTGAGAATTCAATGCTTTAGTACCTCATGCATTTATCACTCATCAACACCCCACTATTGAGACTGCTTTTCCCAAAAGTTTATTGCATTTGGCACCAAAGATGTTCATTTCAACTTTGTAAGCGAAGGCTTTTGTGAAAAGAATGGTTGCCAATGTTGAGTCCTTGCTCATTGCTTGTCTTCAACACCATTTTTTACATGTTTTTGACCCAAGTAAGGATTCTACACCTCGCTAAGGTAAGCAACCAACAACACAATCACTTCTCCTTGATTCAATTTTTCACATTATTTAGCTTATAATCTTTGTGTTTAGTGTCTTTAACTTGTTTTTGGATTTTATGTGGTCATAACTAAAGAATGGAATGGTCACCAATGTTGGCTTGTTTCTTGTTGATCATCTTCTAAGTTTCCATTTGCATGTGTTCAACCCAAGTGAGGATTCTACACCTCACTAAGGCAATGAACTAGAAACATAATCACTTCTACTTGATTCTCTTCACATAAATTATTCCACTTATAATCTTTGTCTTTGTTGTCTTTAACTTCTTTCTCAATTTTTTGTGGCCATAACTTCAAGTTTCTTTTTGGTTTTCTGGGTTCTCCTGTCAATAAAGAATTTACCTAGCATGTTTTTTGGATTTTTCTTGTTGTATCACTAATGAAGTGGTTGAACTACATTTTTTTGTTTTATTTGTGATTTTGAAGCTTGCTAATATTCAAAAGATATTTTTTTCTTGAATTCTAAGTTGAATGTGTGATGCTTTTTGTTACTTTCACTTTCTACTAAAAAGATTCCAAAGATTCCAATGTTTCCAAACTTGAAAATTGGTGTTTGATTGTGTTTATCAACACTAGCGTATTTTGTGTTTTGTAACACATTTATTTGTTTTAGGAATTCTAATCTTTTGTTAGAGCATCATTGTGGTCTAAAAAATTTAAAGTAAAAATATAAGTTTATCATTCTTTCAATTGGTTATTTTAGATTTCCAACTTTTCTAGAAATGGTTTTTTTTTTTAATTTTTATTTGTTACCACTAATATTGTAAGGTTGGCTTCATTGTTCATTAGGTTTTTTACATATATTGTGCATAATGTTAGAGAAAATAACTCAAAAGAAAAATCTACTATAAATCTTCATGAGATAGAGAGGATCACTATACTAATTCACTAGAAGAGAGAATGAAAATGAGATGATTAAATTTACATATGGTACAAGCTTTTAAAGTCATCAAATATCAAATGGGTATGGAACTTACTGATACAAGAAACAAAACTACCCTAGAATAATTAACCTAAGTGAAAACTTAAATACACTAACACCCCCCCTTAAGTGAAAACGTAGGGAAAATGAAGGTGCAAAAATGCAATATGGGTCCCGACTACACAACCATGTTAGGTATCCATTTATAATGCAATCTCTCACAACCAAAGAAAAGGAGAAAAACCCTGTGGGAAAAAGCCCCTCTCCAAAAGAGAGAAAAAAGAAAAAGAAAAGAAGCATGGATGGAGGACTTAGTCACACCCCCCAAGGACTACATTCATCATGTATATACAATCAATGACCCCCCCAAAGGAAGGAAAAAAGAGAAACCATATCCCTTCCATAATGAAGAAGTTCCAATGCTGATGAAGTATGCCTGGAAACAAAAGATGATCCAATTCCTACAAGCATCAAATCTTCCCTTAGGAAGAAATAATTCCACCAGATGATGAAGAAGCCACTCCATGTCCAACTAAACAGAGGAAGGAAAGATACAAATAGAAAAATCCACCACATAATCATGGTAAAAAACAACCAAGAAATGTGATGAATCAAATGAAAGTGAAGGCTCAATAATATCAACCTCTAAAGACAATCTAGATGTATCAACTGACATGTTGAAGCTATCATCAAAGAGGAGAGAAATCCCCTCAAGTATATCTCCCAAATCTACAAGATGAGACTCCACAAACAAATATGAGATTCCTGCCAAATATTCATCCAATAAAACAAGATATGAGGGATCAAAAATACCCTGTTGTGTTGGAAACCCAACCTCTGAAGCAATAGGTGATGTATCAATAGGAGTTTGAAGAATTCCAAAATTAAGATGACCTATCTCCCCTGAGAAATTCCTATCAACACTGGCAAGCGGGGCGCGAGGAACATAGTCATCATCATCTACAAAGTGAGAGAAGGTATACAGACGTTACTCATGATCAACATTACCACCTACAATGACATTTCCAATACCAGCCTCTCTAATGAAAACAAAGTCCACAACGAATTCCATAGTCTTCGGTACCTCATCATGGGTGATATGATAGATTGACAAAATATTTGTGTGAAACTCAAGTATACACAATACATCCCTAAAACAACCATCACCTATCTCAAAATTTCCTACCCCCACAACATCCAAAAGCTTATTATGTCCCAACAAAATTTTGGAAGTGTCAACAGGATGAAGTCCCAAAAAAGGATAGGGACTAGAAGCCATGTGGTGAGATGCTCTAGAATCTAAGAACCATCTATCATCACCAGAATGTGCTACAAAATTCACCGATGCATGTCCTTTACCCATGTAGTGTTTATCTCCTTTACCACTTGCAATTCCTGCATTTCTCTAACTATGTAGGTTGGGTTGATGGTGCAGATGAAGATGCAGAGGCTATAGAAGGAGGAGTGACAGATGAAGACAATGGGATATTGGTTTTCTGAAGAATATGTGAGAGTTCATCAATCTTCTTCATATAACAATGATTCTCATCATTCCCTTTCTTTTTACAATATACACAACTAAATTTTGTTAGTGTTAGATCAGATTTAAGAAAAAGCAGAAAAGTAAACATAGAACAATGAACACAAAATTTTATCTTGGGAAAACCCTCCTACTCGAGGGAGAAAAACCCAACAACATTTTATTCACTTATAAATTAGAAATAATAGTGTAGAATTAGCACTTAGAATCATGCCCTAGAAAGGTCAAATATCATACAATAGACCAATACTTGAAGATAGTGCAAAATCCTTAGTTACAAATAATATCAACTCTTCTTCTAGAATGTGAATCTACTCCTGAAGTGATAGGAAATAAAATTCAGATGGAATGATTGAAAAAATTAATTATGTGGAGACTCTCTTTCCATTATATATAAGACTAGGTGAGCTCTCCTCTTGAGCCAACCTAGGAAGTGAAATATTTGTTTTATATTTGAAAGGCCGAAGTTTTCCTTGAATAATTATTCTTAGGGAAATACCTCCCGCCGCTACAAAACAATAAAACTCCCTCTTAGCTAGGGAGATGTTCTCAAATATCTGGTCATGGATTCTCCCAACATGATTTCCATAATGGCTACACCCAATTGTGGAAAAAACATAGCTCAATCTCAAAGATGTGATTTGTACAAGGGCTTTAACCTCATATTTCTCCATCTCAGAGAAATATACACTACAAGGGCTTTCATCTCATATTTCTTTGTCTCAGAGAAATATACACTACACGGTCTTTCACCTCATATTTCTCCATCTCAAATAAATATACGCTACAAGGGATTTCACCTCATATTTCTCTGTCTCAGAGAAATATACATTACAAGGGCTTTCACCTCATATTTCTTCGTCTCATAGAAATATACATTACAAGGGCTTTCATCTCATATTTCTCTGTCTTAGAGAAAAATACATTACAAAAAATATTAATGATGTTGTGACTTCCTCTGGAGCTAGATTTCTTTCCTCAGCACCATTTCTAACCCTACCATATTTTGATCCTGTTTTCAAAACCATAATCCTCTTCTTGTATATGATCTAAAATTGTGCCTTGAATTCTCAAAATTTAACTCCCTTTGAATGGCAGAAGTGTAATCAAGGGATGAATCCATATCCGTTGGAGCCTCCTGAGCTCCTCACTGACTATCTCCATGTAATATCCTTTAGGTCACCTGAAGGCTACCTCCTCTTCAAAGGAGAATCCTAGCTTATTTCAAGCAAGGCATTCAATAATGTAATAATATCAAAATATTCAACTAGTTGTTTGTTGCAGTAGTAGTCTTTAGTGAATAAGAAATACTTCACCAATAATCTCCAAGAATCATCACCTCAAATAATGAAGTCTTCAATATATCTTCAAATAATCCAACACCTAGAAGGAGATTATTCCATGCTTATGTTCTCTGCCAACATAGTGTCGATCCTTAAGCTAGAATGAGGATTAAACATCGCAGTGTTTTCTTCAAAAAAAAATTCAAGTCCAACCCTTTCAATAACAAATGGATTTTCAAGTTTACTGTCTTTCCCACTGGTAGAAATGGCATAAAGACCTTGAGTTGTAATGATAGAATTGTAGATTCTAGCTCAGGAAATAAAATAAAATGCCAAGAAGAACCACACATGCCAAAACTTCTTTAGATGCTTGAGTACAAAAACCAAGTAGTTGCAATGAATTACATTCTATTTCTCCAAAAAAAAAAAAAACCCATTGGAAAGTATGACGTTAGATGACGATTTGGTTCTCAGACAATACTAAAAATTCGTATACCTCTGGTTTGTTAGATATGAGTCGATGTACTTTCTTTGTCTTATTCCCTTTGATATTTACCAGAGTATCAAACCTTTAGGAAAATATATTCCATGTTGGCAAAGTAATTTCCAACTAACACAAATCTCCTTCTACATAAAGAGATGAATAGGAATAGGCACTACGAGTCAAATATTATCAGTGGATATAAATCCATGATTTATCCTATGACTATCTGAATCAGCCCATAGATAACAATATGTGCAAGTTCGGCAATATACCAGTGGTCTTGTGGATAGTTTCAGACTCATATAATCATGATGCAAAATCCCCGCTAGCATTCAAAGATGTAAATAGATACTCCAAGTAACCAATCAAGCAACTCCCAAAATTCCTAAATCATTCCTGTCACCATCATTTGGATGTTTTCGCCAACTATCATGATGGAAATTTATAGGCCTGGCTAACACAAAGAACAACTGCAATCATTATAGAGCTCGTCCAGAATGAAGAACACAACGTCTCCAACATACACGGGAATATAGAAATGATATCAAATGTAATTGTGGCGGCTCCACTGTTGTCAATTCTCAAGGATAAATATTCTGACTCAAACAAATGCTCAACTATTAGGGTATGTGCAGGATCATGATGGGCCAAAAAGTGGCGATATGATGGGTATGTGGCTGACGACTTTTTTTTACCCAAAATTGATGAAACAAAAAGGGTTTTTAAAGGAGATTCTCAGATTTCCACCAATATAAATTATGATTTACTTTGAATTTAATAAATAATTATTATTCATTTTCTATTTGAATTACAACTAAAGTCATGATTGATAGGTTGATTGAAAAAATCTATAGATTTCAAACAGTATAAAATTTTTTGAATCCAAAACATGTGTCACATTCTATTCTTCACATACTATAGGATTAAAAAAAAATTGAATTTCATGAAGTTTTGACCAAGTTAAGGTGGTCAGACATACATATTCTTATATTTTTTAAAAGTCGTAATAAAAAATTCATAATTAATTATTTACTTGGAAAAAAATTACAAAAAAATATGCATCACATTGGGACATGAGTCCTCTACTTATATCTAAAATATTATAATTTTATTGTGGTTAGGGTGGTTAGAAAGACAGATACTTCTTATTTTTTCCCTCAAATTTAAGTGCTTCTACATTGAAATTTCAAATTTTCACCAAATAGATTTAAAAATAAAAATAAACCTAGTAGTTTAGAAACTACATTCAATTGGCTATAGATTTTGTTCACATATTTTTGAAATAATATGGATAACTTATTCAAATTTTTATGTCAAGTTGTCTAACTCTAATTTTTCTAAATTTTATCACCACTAAGGGCTTTTTTTTTCCATGGTGATCCTGCACATACCCATTATGCATTTCATCTCTCTAATTGGATGCTTTAATAACCACCAATGGTATTCTTCTCTTTCTAGTTCCAACAATAATACAAATATATGCAATTGATAGTCACGACCCCTCTAATATTTGATGAGCTCACAACACTAGTTTTGAAGGTCATTCCCACACCAATGGAGATGTATGATCAAGGTATAAGAAAACTCCAACATTAGAAGATACAAATTGAATACTGGAGAAAACAATGAACAACAACGTGCGACTCCTCAAAATAGTGAATACTCCCGTACTAATGAGATGCTTAATGAGATAAATAATTTTTACTTCAAGATGAATGGAGAGATGCCCCTAATTTCCTTCTCTACCTCTAATCTCCTTTGTAGTAGAATAACTATTGTCAACCATCCAACTATATATCTTAGACTTAGCAACAATTTAGATCTTGAACACTCCTCAATCCCTAGAGCAATTAGGTAGGGGATTTTGTCTATGTTAGAATCCCATGACATCAATGTCCAAATAGAGGCACTCAGCTCCTTCTTCTCTTGTCACCATCCTCATTTCTTTTTCTGAGTAACTTCCTTAAACAATGGAATTGACTTCCACACACTGCTTAGCCAAATTTGATCAAATATTTCCTAAACCTGCTCTTATACCATGTTAGTGTTAGATTAGATTTAACAAAAAGCATAAAAGTAAACATAAAACAATGAAGACAAAATTTTATCTTGGGAAAACCCTCCTACTTGAGGGAGAAAAACCCAGCAGTAATTTATTCACTTATAAATCAGAAATAATAGTGGAGAAGTAGCACTCAGAATCAGGCCCTAGAAAGGTTGAATATCATACAATAGACCAACACTTGAAGATAGTGCAAAATCCTTAGTTACAAAGAATATCAACTCTTCTTCTAGAATGTGAATTCTCTCCTTGAGTGTGAATCTACTCCTGAAGTGATAGGAAATCAAATTGAGATGGAATGATTGAAATTTTAATTATGTGGAGACTCTCTCTCCAGTATATAGAAGACTAGGTGAGATCTCCTCTTGAGCCAACCTAGGAAATGAAATATTTGTTTTATATTTGAAAGGTCACTCGCCTTGAATAATTATTTTTAGGGAAATACCTCCCGCCACTACAAAACACTATCAAATTTCTCCTTCTTGGGATTTTCCTCTTTTGAATAGGTAGAAGTCCCAGTTGACTCTATCTTAGGTTTGGATTTCTTCTTCTACTCTTAGATTCTAGTGCAACCAATGCATTATTTGTAGGAATCCCCTCCAACTGGACAAGTTTGGCTTGCTCCCTTGTCAATCAGCCACATAAAGTCTCAAAAGAAGGAATTTGGAATGCACTACCCAAAGCATCCATTATGGAGTAAAAGGTAGAAGAAAACACCACAAATGGGCCTCTCGACTTAGACAGTATAAAAAATATGGACTCCTTGTCAGTTTTTCTCTTCCCACACCTTGCTAATTGTGATCTTAAAGATTTGAATTTCACTATAAAGTCATCAATAGAAGGAAATGCTTCAGGGGTAAGAGCGATTAATTCAACCTCTAGTTGTAGGACACAAAACTCACTGACCCAACCAAAAAGGTTATGTAACTTATCCCATATTTCCTTGGGTGTATCCAACTATGAAAGAGGAGACTATCAAAAACATTCAATTTCATCAAACCCATAGCTTGGTCACACTTATTTCTATAGGAAAATATTTCAAGTTCCTTGGTAAGTGTGGGTTGGACAAAAGGAAAAAAATTGCTTGCACAGATCGTAGCCAAATACCTACACCAAGTTCCAAATGCCTAGGAAAAGAAATCATGTCCTCCTTAATAGGTGTAATATCTCTTTACAACACATCCTCCAAATGGTTTCAAGAGATTCCCCCAACTACAAAAATTTTGCCTCTACCCAAGCGAAGACACTCTACAAACGCCTCTAGAAGAGGAATCGCGCCCATAGGAATGAAATAGGCCTTCAAACAGGTTAAAAATCAGCCTTGAATCAAATCACAGACTTTTAGAATGAAGAAAAACATGCCTCTTAGCAAGTCTTCAAACACGCCTTCTCCAAATAAAATCATGACCATCTAGTCCTTCAACAGGAAAATTGGGCTCTCCTTAAAAAAAAAACATAGACCATGTCTTTTGCGAGTGCCTCTAGAGAACAAGAATCACACCCAACAATCAAGAATCGTGGCCTCTTGAATTTGATTGTCGCTTTCAATTGCTTTGAGCTAGCAATAGGAAAAATTGAAATTGAGGCAATTTTGAAATTTTAAAAATTTCAAATGTCAGAACAAACAATCTCAACTCTCTAACAAAAACTCTCAAGGAAGGAGTTGCAGATTGGATGGATTTAATACCATCTTAAAGAAAATAATCCGAGAGAAACATCTGCTAATAAACCTTCACGAGATAGAGAGGAGCACTATACTACCTCACCAAAAGAGAGAGAATGAGAATGAGACGATTAAATTTGCATATGGTACAAGCTTTTAAAGTCGTGAAATATCAAAAGGGTATGAAATTCCTGACATGGGAAACAAAACTATCGAGAATAATTACCCTAAGTGAAAACTTAAATACACTAACACATAATAATGTTTAAGATGATTTTTAAAACCCTTCATATGTTTAGGATTTACTTGAATTAATTCATGAAGTTTTTAAGGTTCATTCATGTTGTTATATGCATTATTCATGATATTATTAGGGTTAACTTACATGTTGATCAATAAGTTTGTTTCGTGCATCATCCTATTTGGTGAAAAAATATGTATATAGGGGTTCAATTATCCAAATGTTGAGGAGATATGATTGTAATGAATATAGGGGGAGTGCACGAGCCCCCATGATTCAAGATCATATGACAAACCAACATAAGGACAAAGGAACACACATGAAGTGAAATGCAATATGACAAACATGAAGCATACACAATGAAGACACATAACATAAAATAATCACAAAACAAAAACACAAGTTTACTAGTAAAATGATTTGAGTCAGTAACTTAGCAAAGAGACCTTAGTCTCAAATTTGTCTCAAATACCAAACTTCACCCATCAAATGTACTATTTAAACAACATGGTGCTCTAAAATCACTCATAAGCTACATAGATCTATAGCATAGCAAGTTGTTTTATGCTAGGTGTCGATGTAATTTGATGGGTTCCACAAGGCTAGCAAGATGAATTATGCTAGGTATCTCATTAAACACATGGCTCCATTGGCAAGCAAGTTATGCTATACTAGGCGACCATGTTAAAAATTCTCTAAACTCGTAAAATAGAAAAATCCATTATGCTAGGACTATGCAAAACCACACTTCAAAGAGTGCACAAAAATCACCTCAGGGGGTGGACAAAGTTTAATGTCAAGGGGGACGAAAAAATTCTTAATGTCATAGGGGGTGTGTGCAAGAAGTTGAGTTCACTTTTTGACAAAAAAGTGGAAGTATTTTTCTTGATTTTTAGAATTTGTCACATTTGACCTAAAAATTTGAAGCACTTAAAGATTGGATCTTAGAAAAAGCCAGTAATATGAAATGTAGTTCTTGAAGTCTGGTTTCTAAATATATAATTTATTTTAATACCCAAATGATAAAATTAATTTTTAATGAGCATGTCTAAAATCCACTAATTAAAAGTCACTTTTTTAGGACCATACCATTCATGTGTACGTCAACCATATTTTGACCTAAATAAAAGTATTTTTTTGAGTCCCTTTGGGAAAATATTTGTAAGAGACTAAATATTGTTCAAGATATTTTATTGAAATTTAAAAAAAATATTTTCAATTAATTTTTTATTGGTCATAATTATTGTTTTGAAAACCCCTCATGTATGCCATGCATAAGATGACCTAAAATTATCATTTTTTTTATTTTTTATTTTTCAAACAAAAAAAGAATTGTTTGAATATTGTTCACATATTAATTTTTTTCAAAAATATTTTATAAAAAGTATTAAAATAATAAGAAAAACTGTCATTTCAAGTTTATGGGTTAGTTTCATAAAAAAATATTTTGAAAAATAGAAAAAATAATCCAATTGTAAGAAAAAATTACATATTTTAAATCTACACAATCTCATCTATAATGGGTTTTAATTTCATCAAAAATAATGTTAAAAAAGTCTCTTTAGATATATGTCCAAAGTCACTCTTTTCTACTACCACTGACATGAGCTTCAAGTTGCAAGTCAAAGAAAGTCCAAAGCTAAGGGTCAGCTCCCCAAGCCTTTTTTCCAACCCTTAGCCCATAGCATAAATCAAGCTGAAAATTTAAATTTTAAGAAACACGATCTTTTTTCTAGAAGCGAGATCTCGTTTAGTTTTGTTAAATTTCCAACCCTTTATGAAACCGGATTACATTTCTAGAGTAGGATCCCATTTCTAGAAAATTAGATCCCATTTCTTAAAAATGGGATCCCGTTTCTAAAAAATGGGATCTCGCTTTTGGCTCGGGGTCCCAAAGTGAAATGAGATCTTGTTTCACTTTGCCCGATTAGGCATTTTTTCCTAAGTCTGAAACTTCCATGGGAAGTGGACTCAACTTCTTTCTTTTACCTAGGGGATGAATTGATAACTATGCCTCAAGGGGCATTATAACATCATCACCACTAAGGGGGTATATCAATAAGTTAAATCTCACCAAACATTTATGAAGGCTAGGGGATATGCCCCCCTTAAAATTTCAACATACTTGCTATGTTGGTATTTTAAGGAAGAAGAGGGGAAGAGGGGATCCTTGAGCATAATGCACACCTCCTAAAACTAGTTATCCTTTCCCCCCAAGTGTAAGGACAAAAAAACCCATGCAATAGACTATTGTGTTGCTACCATGGAAAATATGGTTGCACTTAAGATTGTACCACCATGAATGGAAATGAGAAAACACATAAAGCTACAAATGCTACATAGTGAGGAGCAACACTATAGAATAAATATCATTATTTCTTAGAAGGATTAGGTGCATCAACACATGGGATAACACCAAAATCACTAATTTATTATATTTTATTACTCAAGGCTTGACATTCATTGGTAGAATGACCATGCTTTTGATGATATGCACAAAATGAGTTATTATTATAAAATTTCTTTTATGTTTTTGGAGGAAGAGTAATTACGTAGGCTTTGAGAAGCCTCGACAAAATATGCTCTTGCTCAGTAGTAGGAGACATTCTTTTCTTGTGTGAAGAAAATTTTTCTTGCTTACCACAAGATGCCATAAATACAGTAGATGATAAAGCATTAGATTAAGATAGGGATGAAGGTTGGAAACCTAGACCCTTTTTAGAAAAGTATGGTATATAATTCACTTGATCCTTATCATTTTGTTCCATGTTTTCACTATTTCTATTTTAGAAAGAATTTTCTATCCAAGCCCATAACATCCTTCCAACTCAGATGAAGAAATGGTATCTACATTCTCATGAGAAGAATTGGTCCTTTTGTCAGCACACAAATATTTTTTAAGTTTTTAAAGTTACCTACATCTTCCACTCATGAGGGATGGAAGTTAAAGAGCCCCCATCACCATCATTGAGCAATCTCTTTTGATCTATTGATGTATAACAAGATTGAGTAAATAAAACATGAATCTTTAGGTTTAGATTATGATATTTTGTACACATATTCTCCCATAAAAGAGGGTGTAAAATCTAATGAACCCCAATCATCATCTAAGAGTTTTGTTATCGATGAGATATAATCATGATTATCTTCAACATGTATAGGTTCTATCGTTGAAGTTGGGATCAAAGTATTAAGAGAGTTGGAAGTGTTATGATCATCTTGGACTTATGAATTATATTTTTTTTCATCCGCTTTAATTTTTTATATCTTGTTATTATATTCATACTTCATCTCATGGTGAAGAGTAGATGAGACTCCCTTCATGGCATGAATCCACGATCTTCCTAGGAGAATATTATATGAAAGAGGTCTTGACATGATATGGAATGTGGTAGGAAAAAACATGGGCCCTACCTTAATGGGCATTGTGAGTCCAATCCTAATGGTTGTTTACTAACATTGTCAAAGCCATGAATAGAAAGATCATTAGGTTCTATGAGCTTCTTATTTACACCAATTTTATCTAGAAGATCAATAATATAAACATTAGGACCTAATCCATTATCTATGAGATTATGTCTAACCCCATATTTATTGATGACCACCATTATCATTAAAGCTTCATGTTTGTTTTGGATCTCAGGCAAGGGTAATTCATGTTGAGGGAATGTAATATCCAACTTTGTCACTTGAATACAATCAAACAAGGCATCTCCATCATTCAGTTTAACAAAAGGTGATACATCAATCTTCTACAAATCCTCTTAGAGCATCTTGTGATATGTAGGTGATGTTTGAATCAAGTCCCAAAGGGAGATATTTCTTGGAGTATGATGAAGTTTCTCAACAAGATCATATTCTTTAACACTACTGTAAAGAATATTAGGTAGGGGTGGAATATATGGTTCAGGTAATGAGATGGATATTGGTTTTTCTTTTGCTTGCTTATTATTTCTAGTGTTATATGTGTGAGAAATTGTGTGATAACTTGGTTGTCTCAACACATGATTACTAGTGACTTTTTTGCAAAGTTTAGGATATGGCTAGGAGGTTTAGGAGGTCCTATAATGAGAGGTGATTTAGGAGGTCCAATAGTTAGAGGGGCTTTAGGAGGTATAACAATTAAAGGAGATCCAAATGTTAATTGTGTGTTCATAACCTCAACTGAGTTAATTACTTGTTTATGATCTTCTACTAATGGGGGACCTAATACTAATTTAGCATCTTCATCCATGCAATCCATTTTACTCTCTTTTGAAATAAAATTATCAAAAAGTTCATTCTATTGTGCCACAATATCTTCTAAATTAGAAGAGGTTGAGGGAGAGAAACAAATATGATTCTCATGACTCTCAATGATTGGATCTTCTTGCACCAATATATCCTTTTTCACAAGTAGGCAGGATATTGGGAGAAGAAACAATATGAGTGTCATGAGGTGTAATTACATTTATTGTTCTTTGGTATGTTGGGATGATATCACCTTTATTGGATGACCTAGATGAGATGAAGTCCTCAAGGGCATCATCTAACATATCAAATTTATCACAACTAAAATTATTGGTAGATATATAATGTACATATAAAAAGAGACCTGACGTGATCAAATTACTATACTTTCTCCAAGATTAATCATAATTATTTTCCAATCTCTAATTATGTTTTTTCTTGTTAATTCAAATTATAATAAAAAAAAAACCTACATACCTATTGCAGACATAGATCTGGAAATCAGAGTCCATATTTGTAGAAAGACAACAAATATTGTTTTCACCTAAAATTTGAGGTAGTTTTAGTTGGGAAAGGGCGCCTAGTACACCTTAGTTTGGCTTGAAAATTGTCTAAAATTTTAGTTCTTGAGGCACTAAAAATAGGTAATTGATGTCTGACAATGTTTTGGTTTAGATCTAAAACTAGGATTGTTGTTGTTTTGATGGATTTTGAAATTGTAATGTAGTGTAATGAACTAGTGTTCTCAAATTTTGCAAAAATGAAAGCTATTTTAACCCAATTATGCAATGCTTTACAAAATTCATATAATTCTCTTTTAGATCTAATAATTTTCAGTACTGTAATGAAACATTTTTTCAAAAATTTACACCAAATCAAGTAAAATGACATCTTTTTCTTTCAAATGCAAGGGCACTTTTTGCAAGAAAAAGCCTATGATTTCATAATTTTTGACAATATTTGTTCACTATTTTAGATCTAGAAAATGCTAAAAATTAGAAGATCTAAATGATGTTCACAATGTTAGGTTCACCAAAATGTTTTAATGAAAAAGGGATCCTAGGTCTAATGCTAGATCACTAACATCAATCCTTTTTTTCAAAGAACATTAGGATGCAAATCAACAAGGGAATTAGATTGAGTTCCAACCTCAAAGGTGAGTCAAATAAGCCTTGGATTTGATCCATTAATTCCTTAGAAATTTATTGGAATTAATTTGATTTTATTGACCCACTTAGACTATGACACCTAGTTTGAAAGTGCAACTTTTCTATAATAAGAAAATGTAAAAATAAATTTCAATAGAAAATCTAGAAAGAGAAGAGCACTATGCACCTGATATATAAATTTTAGCCTAGTTTTTTTGGACAAGGTTGCCCAAGCACCCTTATCTAAGTTGAATTTTCTCAGATCTAAAAAAGTTGTATTGTAGCTCTCTATCCATGGCTCCTTCCTTCCATATCTTGTGGTCGAATCTTTGTTTGTTGCTAAGATAACTAAGTTTTTGTATCTTGTCAAGTTGTAGGGTTTTGATGCATCAATGATCAAATAATCTTCAATTTTCCTCCAATCTTATTTAGATCTGTAACCTACACATTCAAAGAGAGAGGAAGGGTTGTTCCATATAGGGGCTTGCCTCAGTCAAATCCTGTGTTCGTATTTCTACCTACACAATGGAAAAATTGATGAAAGAGAGCTTATCCTTTTGAGGGATAGAGGATAAATGATAATAGAGTAATGAATCAATCATTAGTTGTAACTCACCACTCAAATCAGATCTCCTTGAAGGATTGAAGTCATACAAATCACCTTAAGGCTTGATTGCAATTTGTTTTGACTTGCTTTGAAGACTTAGAAGTGTTAGTGCTCATAAAAAAATGATCACAAAACATGAATAAACTGTAGAGAAGGGGGATTTGCTACTCACGATTTCTCTTCACTTAGAGAGCCTCACGAGATGAACTGCCCCAAACTACCTCAAGGAACAACATGAAAGTTCTAGAATCAGAAAGAGCAGGTCATGAAGATTTCTTGGACACATTGACAAGCTCTCGGCCAAAGGATGTCTACGTAGGATACAAACAACGACATGACACGTTGGTGTCCCAGAGGTGTGTTGGCGTCTCGTACGCACCAGAAAGTGAATTTATCATAGAAAATGACAAAGTGACTACTAGCAATCATATTGCTAAGAACTTACAAAATGCAAGAAAATCATAAAATGTAACAAGATTGAAATAATGTGAAGTACAAATGATAAATTAAGAGAATAAGAGATAGAAGAAGCTCACAAAAACCCAAGTAATGGAGCCTCTAGAAAATGAGTGTCTTCAATACCTGCATGCATAATATTTGGAGAAAATGTTGGGGTTGTATACGGGTTTTCCTCAATCAAACCCTCGTTTTGGTGTTCCCACCTCCACAAATAGCTAGATAGAAAGAGAGAGTGTAATCGAAATGGAAAAAGTGTGTGGTGAAAACAAAACCCACTTCAGGAGTAGAACCCACACCACCAAGTGTGAGTGATAAAAGCAATCCTCACTTGAGGAGGAAAACCCGTATCACGAAGTAAGGATGCAATTGATAGGGGATATGGAATCCAAGGATGCTCACAAGCACAAAGTAAGAGAGATAGAGTTGGAAGAGCCAAAAGTGTTGCAAGAGTTTGAGAATGTTGCAAAGAGAGCTTGAAAGGATGTAAGAATTTTGGTGTAGTAAGTTGTATGGAGTTATGCAAGAAAAATAACAAGAGAGAAAAAATTCCAGACCCAAGGCTAGAAAGAATCCAAAGTGAAGCTAGAAGCTGGAATGAAGCTAGAAGTGCAAATGAATTGAAAAGATCACTTTTAAAGGGAGAAAAGAATCTTCCCAAGTGGTTAAAAGACATCCCAAGCTATTACCACCAACAAGAGTGAGTGACAAGTGGTGAAAAAGCACAGAAATAGTCATTTCAACATTGAAACATTGCAGGACGCTAGTGCGGTGCGCTAGTGTCCAAAAACATCACACTATAAAATGATAAAAATAGGAAGTGCACAAGATTCAATGTAAAGTGGACAAGCAGGGTAGATGGTAAAAAGTGAGCCTTTGAGCACCCTGTGAGGGAAAAAGGTTGATGCAAGGGCTAAAATGAGATTACAAAAGATGTTAGGGGAGTGGACACCAAAGTGGATGCAAGAATGTATGTGAAATTTCAAGGAGTGTAATTTTACGCCATTACATTTTTCCCCCACTTTAACGGGCATATGAATCTACACTAATATGCATGCTAAAGGAAATCTACTATACATAAATAACATCATGATGCCGAAAAGGATAATGTAGAGGAAGAAAATAACTATTTGAATCAAAGAAGCATGCCCCTAGGCTAAAGACCTGCAAAACAAACACATTAGACAAGAAAAACCTACAACAAAAAATAATGTTAGCACACAAAAACTAAAGGATTTGAGTCAACAAAGTGAAAGAGACCTTGATGTAGAAGGTTGTCTTAGTACTATGCATTGTCCCCAAATAACACATAGGAGAATTCTAAAATGTAGAGAAGAATGTAAGAATCGAATGCTTCAAGAGAATAATTCACCCAAAAGATAGGGAAGCAACCAATGTCAAAGAGAGAAAGAGCATATACTCAGGATGAAGAAGATGTAGATCTTCAATCCAGTATATACAATTGAGGAGAGAAGAGAGAAGAGAAAGTCTCAATGAGAGAGAAAGGAGGAGTGAAAATTACAAGAGAGATGGCTCCATAGGTACTCTTTCCTGAGGAGGTTTGAATGAAGTGCATTGAAGGCCCACATACCAACGATGGACATATCCCACAAGATGAAAGCGTCTCACAGGCCCATAGACCTACAAGGAGGAAAACCCCAAGATCTCTCACATGAAGGAATCCCCATGAAGTATGCGCCTTATAAGCCCACAAACCTACAAGAATATATCCCCCAAGATCTCTCACATGAGGGTAAGTGCATGGATCTGTGACACAATTTTGGTGCCAAATTGCAAAAAAACCTGTGACAAGCCATATTGCACTCGCCAAATGGCTTGAGTTTTGCAATAATTTTTTTGAACTCTTTCTCCTTTTTCTTATACTTTAAGTTATATTTCATGTATATAGTTTCAAGATGTTTGAGAGTGGTTTCAGATCTCTTGGAGTAAAAATTCAAATTCTAGTTTTTGAAAGATCTTAAAAATTTCAGAAAGTCAAATTTCAGTAATCAACATGTCAAATTTTAGTAATTAGGAGGTCAAATTTTAGTAGTCAACAAGTTGTATCATCTTTCTCTCTCACTCTCTCCTCTTTACTTTCTATCTCTCCACTCCCTCTCTCTCTTTCTCCCTTCCTCCCTCTCTCCCTTCTCTCTCTCTCACACCCCTCTATCTCCTCCCTACATCTGCCTCCCTCCCTCCCCTCTCTACTTATATGTTTCTCTTCTCTCTCTCTACATCTACTTTCCTCTCTACTTATCTTTATCTCCCCTCTCTCTCTCTTTACCTACCTCTCCCTCCATCACTTTGTATCTCACCTATGTCTCCTTCCCTACCTCTTTCCCTCTCTACTCTCTATCTCTCCTCTCCCTCCCTCTACCTACATCTCTCTCCCACTCTATATCCCTCTCTTCCCCCTCTTTCTCTCTAACTCTCTCCTATCAATCTCATAATTATCTCTCCCTCCCTCTCATTCTCTCTATCTCTTCCTCTATCTCTACAAAAACTCCATCCCTCACTCCCTCCTCCTCCCTCCTTCCCTCTCTACTTCTCTCTATCTCTCCTCTCTCTCCCTCTCTCAACCTCACCCTCCCTCCCCTTCTTTTTTCCTCTCCTCTCAATCTCTCTCACTATTGTCCCTCCCCCCTCTTTCTCTATCAATTGCTCATTTTCTCTCTCACCATTCTCTCTCTCTCTCTCTCTCTCACACACACACACACACACACACACACACACACACACACACACACACACACACACACACACACACACACACACACACACACACACACACCTCTATCTCCCTCCCTACCTCTCCCTCCCTCCCTCCCCTCTCTACTCTCTATATCTCCTCTCTCTTTCCCTTCACCCTACATCTCCCTCCATCACTCTCTCTCTCTCCATCCCTCTATCTCACCTATGTCTCCTTCCCTACCTCTTTCCTGAGCTCTACTCTCTATCTCTCATCTCCCTTCCTCTACCTATCTCTTTGTTTCTCTCCATCCCTCTCTTTCTCTCTTACTCTCTCCTTTCTATCTCACCATTATCTCTATCCCTACCTCTCACTCCCTCCTCTCTAAATCACCATTCTCTCTCTCTCCCACTTCCTTGCTTCCCTCTCACTCCATCCTCTCTAAATCACCA
>VDFB02227490.1:0-29603 GCA_007258455.2 Sequoia sempervirens | reverse complement strand
GTTAGATGATGCCCTTGAGGACTTCATCTCATCTAGGTCATCCAATAAAGGTGATATCATCCCAACATACCAAAGAACAATAAATGTAATTACACCTCATGACACTCATATTGTTTCTTCTCCCAATATCCTGCCTACTTGTGAAAAAGGATATATTGGTGCAAGAAGATCCAATCATTGAGAGTCATGAGAATCATATTTGTTTCTCTCCCTCAACCTCTTCTAATTTAGAAGATATTGTGGCACAATAGAATGAACTTTTTGATAATTTTATTTCAAAAGAGAGTAAAATGGATTGCATGGATGAAGATGCTAAATTAGTATTAGGTCCCCCATTAGTAGAAGATCATAAACAAGTAATTAACTCAGTTGAGGTTATGAACACACAATTAACATTTGGATCTCCTTTAATTGTTATACCTCCTAAAGCCCCTCTAACTATTGGACCTCCTAAATCACCTCTCATTATAGGACCTCCTAAACCTCCTAGCCATATCCTAAACTTTGCAAAAAAGTCACTAGTAATCATGTGTTGAGACAACCAAGTTATCACACAATTTCTCACACATATAACACTAGAAATAATAAGCAAGCAAAAGAAAAACCAATATCCATCTCATTACCTGAACCATATATTCCACCCCTACCTAATATTCTTTACAGTAGTGTTAAAGAATATGATCTTGTTGAGAAACTTCATCATACTCCAAGAAATATCTCCCTTTGGGACTTGATTCAAACATCACCTACATATCACAAGATGCTCTAAGAGGATTTGTAGAAGATTGATGTATCACCTTTTGTTAAACTGAATGATGGAGATGCCTTGTTTGATTGTATTCAAGTGACAAAGTTGGATATTACATTCCCTCAACATGAATTACCCTTGCCTGAGATCCAAAACAAACATGAAGCTTTAATGATAATGGTGGTCATCAATAAATATGGGGTTAGACATAATCTCATAGATAATGGATTAGGTCCTAATGTTTATATTATTGATCTTCTAGATAAAATTGGTGTAAATAAGAAGCTCATAGAACCTAATGATCTTTCTATTCATGGCTTTGACAATGTTAGTAAACAACCATTAGGATTGGACTCACAATGCCCATTAAGGTAGGGCCCATGTTTTTTCCTACCACATTCCATATCATGTCAAGACCTCTTTCATATAATATTCTCCTAGGAAGATCGTGGATTCATGCCATGAAGGGAGTCTCATCTACTCTTCACCATGAGATGAAGTATGAATATAATAACAAGATATAAAAAATTAAAGCGGATGAAAAAAAATATAATTCATAAGTCCAAGATGATCATAACACTTCCAACTCTCTTAATACTTTGATCCCAACTTCAACGATAGAACCTATACATGTTGAAGATAATCATGATTATATCTCATCGATAACAAAACTCTTAGATGATGATTGGGGTTCATTAGATTTTACACCCTCTTTTATGGGAGAATATGTGTACAAAATATCATAATCTAAACCTAAAGATTCATGTTTTATTTACTCAATCTTGTTATACATCAATAGATCAAAAGAGATTGCTCAATGATGGTGATGGGGGCTCTTTAACTTCCATCCCTCATGAGTGGAAGATGTAGGTAACTTTAAAAACTTAAAAAATATTTGTGTGCTGACAAAAGGACCAATTCTTCTCATGAGAATGTAGATACCATTTCTTCATCTGAGTTGGAAGGATGTTATGGGCTTGGATAGAAAATTCTTTCTAAAATAGAAATAGTGAAAACATGGAACAAAATGATAAGGATCAAGTGAATTATATACCATACTTTTCTAAAAAGGGTCTAGGTTTCCAACCTTCATCCCTATCTTAATCTAATGCTTTATCATCTACTGTATTTATGGCATCTTGTGGTAAGCAAGAAAAATTTTCTTCACACAAGAAAAGAATGTCTCCTACTACTGAGCAAGAGCATATTTTGTCGAGGCTTCTCAAAGCCTACGTAATTACTCTTCCTCCAAAAACATAAAAGAAATTTTATAATAATAACTCATTTTGTGCATATCATCAAAAGCATGGTCATTCTACCAATGAATGTCAGGCCTTGAGTAATAAAATATAATAAATTAGTGATTGTGGTGTTCTCCCATGTGTTGATGCACCTAATCCTTCTAAGAAATAATGATATTTATTCTATAGTGTTGCTCCTCACTATGTAGCATTTGTAGCTTTATGTGTTTTCTCATTTCCATTCATGGTGGTACAATCTTAAGTGCAACCATATTTTCCATGGTAGCAACACAATAGTCTATTGCATGGGTTTTTTTGTCCTTACACTTGGGGGGAAAGGATAACTAGTTTTAGGAGGTGTGCATTATGCTCAAGGATCCCCTCTTCCCCTCTTCTTCCTTAAAATACCAACATAGCAAGTATGTTGAAATTTTAAGGGGGGCATATCCCCTAGCCTTCATAAATGTTTGGTGAGATTTAACTTATTGATATACCCCCTTAGTGGTGATGATGTTATAATGCCCCTTGAGGCATAGTTATCAATTCATCCCCTAGATAAAAGAAAGAAGTTGAGTCCACTTCCCATGGAAGTTTCAGACTTAGGAAAAAATGCCTAATCGGGCAAAGTGAAACAAGATCTCATTTCACTTTGGGACCCCGAGCCAAAAGCGAGATCCCATTTTTTAGAAACGGGATCCCATTTTTAAGAAATGGGATCTAATTTTCTAGAAATGGGATCCTACTCTAGAAATGTAATCCGGTTTCATAAAGGGTTGGAAATTTAACAAAACTAAACGAGATCTCCCTTCTAGAAAAAAGATCGTGTTTCTTAAAATTTAAATTTTCAGCTTGATTTATGCTATGGGCTAAGGGTTGGAAAAAAGGCTTGGGGAGCTGACCCTTAGCTTTGGACTTTCTTTGACTTGCAACTTGAAGGTCATGTCAGTGTTAGTAGAAAAGAGTGACTTTGGACATATATCTGAAGAGACATTTTTAACATTATTTTTGATGAAATTAAAACCCATTATAGATGAGATTGTGTAGATTTAAAATATGTAATTTTTTCTTACAATTGGATTATTTTTTCTATTTTTCAAAATATTTTTTTATGAAACTAACCCATAAACTTGAAATGATAGTTTTTCTTATTATTTTAATACTTTTTATAAAATATTTTTTGAAAAAAATTAATATGTGAACAATATTCAAACAATTCTTTTTTGTTTGAAAAATAAAAAATAAAAAAAATGATAATTTTAGGTCATCTTATGCATGGCATACATGAGGGGTTTTCAAAACAATAATTATGACCAATAAAAAATTAATTGAAAATATTTTTTTTAAATTTCAATAAAATATCTTGAACAATATTTAGTCTCTTACAAATATTTTCCCAAAGGGACTCAAAAAAATACTTTTATTTAGGTCAAAATATGGTTGACGTACACATGAATGGTATGGTCCTAAAAAAGTGACTTTTAATTAGTGGATTTTAGACATGCTCATTAAAAATTAATTTTATCATTTGGGTATTAAAATAAATTATATATTTAGAAACCAGACTTCAAGAACTACATTTCATATTACTGGCTTTTTCTAAGATCCAATCTTTAAGTGCTTCAAATTTTTAGGTCAAATGTGACAAATTCTAAAAATCAAGAAAAATACTTCCACTTTTTTGTCAAAAAGTGAACTCAACTTCTTGCACACACCCCCTATGACATTAAGAATTTTTTCGTCCCCCTTGACATTAAACTTTGTCCACCCCCTGAGGTGATTTTTGTGCACTCTTTGAAGTGTGGTTTTGCATAGTCCTAGCATAATGGATTTTTCTATTTTACGAGTTTAGAGAATTTTTAACATGGTCGCCTAGTATAGCATAACTTGCTTGCCAATGGAGCCATGTGTTTAATGAGATACCTAGCATAATTCATCTTGCTAGCCTTGTGGAACCCATCAAATTACATCGACACCTAGCATAAAACAACTTGCTATGCTATAGATCTATGTAGCTTATGAGTGATTTTAGAGCACCATGTTGTTTAAATAGTACATTTGATGGGTGAAGTTTGGTATTTGAGACAAATTTGAGACTAAGGTCTCTTTGCTAAGTTACTGACTCAAATCATTTTACTAGTAAACTTGTGTTTTTGTTTTGTGATTATTTTATGTTATGTGTCTTCATTGTGTATGCTTCATGTTTGTCATATTGCATTTCACTTCATGTGTGTTCCTTTGTCCTTATGTTGGTTTGTCATATGATCTTGAATCATGGGGGCTCGTGCACTCCCCCTATATTCATTACAATCATATCTCCTCAACATTTGGATAATTGAACCCCTATATACATATTTTTTCACCAAATAGGATGATGCACGAAACAAACTTATTGATCAACATGTAAGTTAACCCTAATAATATCATGAATAATGCATATAACAACATGAATGAACCTTAAAAACTTCATGAATTAATTCAAGTAAATCCTAAACATATGAAGGGTTTTAAAAATCATCTTAAACATTATTATGTGTTAGTGTATTTAAGTTTTCACTTAGGGTAATTATTCTCGATAGTTTTGTTTCCCATGTCAGGAATTTCATACCCTTTTGATATTTCACGACTTTAAAAGCTTGTACCATATGCAAATTTAATCGTCTCATTCTCATTCTCTCTCTTTTGGTGAGGTAGTATAGTGCTCCTCTCTATCTCGTGAAGGTTTATTAGCAGATGTTTCTCTCGGATTATTTTCTTTAAGATGGTATTAAATCCATCCAATCTGCAACTCCTTCCTTGAGAGTTTTTGTTAGAGAGTTGAGATTGTTTGTTCTGACATTTGAAATTTTTAAAATTTCAAAATTGCCTCAATTTCAATTTTTCCTATTGCTAGCTCAAAGCAATTGAAAGCGACAATCAAATTCAAGAGGCCACGATTCTTGATTGTTGGGTGTGATTCTTGTTCTCTAGAGGCACTCGCAAAAGACATGGTCTATGTTTTTTTTTTAAGGAGAGCCCAATTTTCCTGTTGAAGGACTAGATGGTCATGATTTTATTTGGAGAAGGCGTGTTTGAAGACTTGCTAAGAGGCATGTTTTTCTTCATTCTAAAAGTCTGTGATTTGATTCAAGGCTGATTTTTAACCTGTTTGAAGGCCTATTTCATTCCTATGGGCGCGATTCCTCTTCTAGAGGCGTTTGTAGAGTGTCTTCGCTTGGGTAGAGGCAAAATTTTTGTAGTTGGGGGAATCTCTTGAAACCATTTGGAGGATGTGTTGTAAAGAGATATTACACCTATTAAGGAGGACATGATTTCTTTTCCTAGGCATTTGGAACTTGGTGTAGGTATTTGGCTACGATCTGTGCAAGCAATTTTTTTCCTTTTGTCCAACCCACACTTACCAAGGAACTTGAAATATTTTCCTATAGAAATAAGTGTGACCAAGCTATGGGTTTGATGAAATTGAATGTTTTTGATAGTCTCCTCTTTCATAGTTGGATACACCCAAGGAAATATGGGATAAGTTACATAACCTTTTTGGTTGGGTCAGTGAGTTTTGTGTCCTACAACTAGAGGTTGAATTAATCGCTCTTACCCCTGAAGCATTTCCTTCTATTGATGACTTTATAGTGAAATTCAAATCTTTAAGATCACAATTAGCAAGGTGTGGGAAGAGAAAAACTGACAAGGAGTCCATATTTTTTATACTGTCTAAGTCGAGAGGCCCATTTGTGGTGTTTTCTTCTACCTTTTACTCCATAATGGATGCTTTGGGTAGTGCATTCCAAATTCCTTCTTTTGAGACTTTATGTGGCTGATTGACAAGGGAGCAAGCCAAACTTGTCCAGTTGGAGGGGATTCCTACAAATAATGCATTGGTTGCACTAGAATCTAAGAGTAGAAGAAGAAATCCAAACCTAAGATAGAGTCAACTGGGACTTCTACCTATTCAAAAGAGGAAAATCCCAAGAAGGAGAAATTTGATAGTGTTTTGTAGTGGCGGGAGGTATTTCCCTAAAAATAATTATTCAAGGCGAGTCAACCTTTCAAATATAAAAAAAATATTTCATTTCCTAGGTCGGCTCAAGAGGAGATCTCACCTAGTCTTCTATATACTGGAGAGAGAGTCTCCACATAATTAAAATTTCAATCATTCCATCTCAATTTGATTTCCTATCACTTCAGGAGTAGATTCACACTCAAGGAGAGAATTCACATTCTAGAAGAAGAGTCGATATTCTTTGTAACTAAGGATTTTGCACTATCTTCAAGTGTTGGTCTATTGTATGATATTCAACCTTTCTAGGGCCTGATTCTGAGTGCTACTTCTCCACTATTATTTTTTATTTATAAGTGAATAAATTACTGCTAGGTTTTTCTCCCTCAAGTAGGAGGGTTTTACCAAGATAAAATTTTGTCTTCATTGTTCTATGTTTACTTTTATGCTTTTTGTTAAATCTAATCTAACACTAACATGGTATAAGAGCAGGTTTAGGAAATATTTGATCAAATTTGGCTAAGCAGTGTGTGGAAGTCAATTCCATTGTTTAAGGAAGTTACTCAGAAAAAGAAATGAAGATGGTGATAGGAGAAGGAGGAGTTGAGTGCCTCTATTTGGACATTGATGTCATGGGATTCTAACATAGACAAAATCCCCTGCCTAATTGCTCCAGGGATTGAGGAGTGTTCAAGATCTAAATTGTTGCTAAGTCTAAGATATATAGTTGGATGGTTGACAATAGTTATTCTACTACAAAGGAGATTAGAGGTAGAGAAGGAAATTAGGGGCATCTCTCCATTCATCTTGAAGTCAAAATTATTTATCTCATTAAGCATCTCATTAGTACGGGAGTATTCACTATTTTGAGGAGTCGCACGTTGTTGTTCATTGTTTTCTCCAGTATTCAATTTGTATCTTCTAATGTTGGAGTTTTCTTATACCTTGATCATACATCTCCATTGGTGTGGGAATGACCTTCAAAACTAGTGTTGTGAGCTCATCAAATATTAGAGGGGTCGTGACTATCAATTGCATATATTTGTATTATTGTTGGAACTAGAAAGAGAAGAATACCATTGGTGGTTATTAAAGCATCCAATTAGAGAGATGAAATGCATAATGGGTATGTGCAGGATCATCATGGAAAAAAAAAAGCCCTTAGTGGTGATAAAATTTAGAAAAATTAGAGTTAGCCAACTTGACATAAAAATTTGAATAAGTTATCCATATTATTTCAAAAATATGTGAACAAAATCTATAGCCAATTGAATGTAGTTTCTAAACTACTAGGTTTATTTTTATTTTTAAATCTATTTGGTGAAAATTTGAAATTTCAATGTAGAAGCACTTAAATTTGAGGGAAAAAATAAGAAGTATCTGTCTTTCTAACCACCCTAACCACAATAAAATTATAATATTTTAGATATAAGTAGAGGACTCATGTCCCAATGTGATGCATATTTTTTTGTAATTTTTTTCCAAGTAAATAATTAATTATGAATTTTTTATTACGACTTTTAAAAAATATAAGAATATGTATGTCTGACCACCTTAACTTGGTCAAAACTTCATGAAATTCAATTTTTTTTTAATCCTATAGTATGTGAAGAATAAAATGTGACACATGTTTTGGATTCAAAAAATTTGATACCGTTTGAAATCTATAGATTTTTTCAATCAACCTATCAATCAGGACTTTAGTTGTAATTCAAATAGAAAATGAATAATAATTATTTATTAAATTCAAAGTAAATCATAATTTATATTGGTGGGAATCTGAGAATCTCCTTTAAAAACCCTTTTCGTTTCATCAATTTTGGGTAAAAAAAAGTCGTCAGCCACATACCCATCATATCGCCACTTTTTGGCCCATCATGATCCTGCACATACCCTAATAGTTGAGCATTTGTTTGAGTCAGAATATTTATCCTTGAGAATTGACAACAGTGGAGCTGCCACAATTACATTTGATATCATTTCTATATTCCTGTGTATGTTGGAGACGTTGTGTTCTTCATTCTGGACGGGCTCTATAATGATTGCAGTTGTTCTTTGTGTTAGCCAGGCCTATAAATTTCCATCATGATAGTTGGCGAAAACATCCAAATGATGGTGACAGGAATGATTCAGGAATTTTGGGAGTTGCTTGATTGGTTACTTGGAGTATCTATTTACATCTTTGAATGCTAGCGGGGATTTTGCATCATGATTATATGAGTTTGAAACTATCCACAAGACCACTGGTATATTGCCGAACTTGCACATATTGTTATCTATGGGCTGATTCAGATAGTCATAGGATAAATCATGGACTTATATCCCTGATAATATTTGACTCGTAGTGCCTATTCCTATTCATCTCTTTATGTAGAAGGAGATTCGTGTTAGTTGGAAATTACTTTGCCAACATGGAATATATTTTCCTAAAGGTTTGATACTCTGGTAAATATCAAAGGGAATAAGACAAAGAAAGTACATCGACTCATATCTAACAAACCAGAGGTATACGAATTTTTAGTATTGTCTGAGAACCAAATCGTCATCTAACGTCATACTTTCCAATGGGTGATTTTTTTTTTTGGAGAAAAAGAATGTAATTCATTGCAACTACTTGGTTTTTGTACTCAAGCATCTAAAGAATTTTTGGCACATGTGGTTCTTCTTGGCATTTTATTTTATTTCCTGAGCTAGAATCTACAATTCTATCATTACAACTCAAGATCTTTATGCCATTTCTACCAGTGGGAAAGATAGTAAACTTGAAAATCCATTTGTTATTGAAAGGGTTGGACTTGAATTTTTTTTTGAAGAAAACACTGCGATGTTTAATCCTCATTCTAGCTTAAGGATCGACACTATGTTGGCAGAGAACATAAGCATGGAATAATCTCCTTCTAGGTGTTGGATTATTTGAAGATATATTGAAGACTTCATTATTTGAGGTGATGATTCTTGGAGATTATTGGTGAAGTATTTCTTATTCACTAAAGACTACTACTGCAACAAACAACTAGTTGAATATTTTGATATTATTACATTATTGAATGCCTTGCTTGAAATAAGCTAGGATTCTCCTTTGAAGAGGAGGTAGCCTTTAGGTGACCTAAAGGATATTACATGGAGATAGTCAGTGAGGAGCTCAGGAGGCTCCAATGGATATGGATTCATCCCTTGATTACACTTCTGCCATTCAAAGGGAGTTAAATTTTGAGAATTCAAGGCACAAGTTTAGATCATATACAAGAAGAGGATTATGGTTTTGAAAACAGGATCAAAATATGGTAGGGTTAGAAATGGTGCTGAGGAAAGAAATCTAGCTCCAGAGGAAGTCACAACATCATTAATATTTTTTGTAATGTATTTTTCTCTAAGACAGAGAAATATGAGATGAAAGCCCTTGTAATGTATATTTCTATGAGACGAAGAAATATGAGGTGAAAGCCCTTGTAATGTATATTTCTCTGAGACAGAGAAATATGAGGTGAAATCCCTTGTAGCGTATATTTATTTGAGATGGAGAAATATGAGGTGAAAGACCGTGTAGTGTATATTTCTCTGAGACAAAGAAATATGAGATGAAAGCCCTTGTAGTGTATATTTCTCTGAGATGGAGAAATATGAGGTTAAAGCCCTTGTACAAATCACATCTTTGAGATTGAGCTATGTTTTTTCCACAATTGGGTGTAGCCATTATGGAAATCATGTTGGGAGAATCCATGACCAGATATTTGAGAACATCTCCCTAGCTAAGAGGGAGTTTTATTGTTTTGTAGCGGCGGGAGGTATTTCCCTAAGAATAATTATTCAAGGAAAACTTCGGCCTTTCAAATATAAAACAAATATTTCACTTCCTAGGTTGGCTCAAGAGGAGAGCTCACCTAGTCTTATATATAATGGAAAGAGAGTCTCCACATAATTAATTTTTTCAATCATTCCATCTGAATTTTATTTCCTATCACTTCAGGAGTAGATTCACATTCTAGAAGAAGAGTTGATATTATTTGTAACTAAGGATTTTGCACTATCTTCAAGTATTGGTCTATTGTATGATATTTGACCTTTCTAGGGCATGATTCTAAGTGCTAATTCTACACTATTATTTCTAATTTATAAGTGAATAAAATGTTGTTGGGTTTTTCTCCCTCGAGTAGGAGGGTTTTCCCAAGATAAAATTTTGTGTTCATTGTTCTATGTTTACTTTTCTGCTTTTTCTTAAATCTGATCTAACACTAACAAAATTTAGTTGTGTATATTGTAAAAAGAAAGGGAATGATGAGAATCATTGTTATATGAAGAAGATTGATGAACTCTCACATATTCTTCAGAAAACCAATATCCCATTGTCTTCATCTGTCACTCCTCCTTCTATAGCCTCTGCATCTTCATCTGCACCATCAACCCAACCTACATAGTTAGAGAAATGCAGGAATTGCAAGTGGTAAAGGAGATAAACACTACATGGGTAAAGGACATGCATCGGTGAATTTTGTAGCACATTCTGGTGATGATAGATGGTTCTTAGATTCTAGAGCATCTCACCACATGGCTTCTAGTCCCTATCCTTTTTTGGGACTTCATCCTGTTGACACTTCCAAAATTTTGTTGGGACATAATAAGCTTTTGGATGTTGTGGGGGTAGGAAATTTTGAGATAGGTGATGGTTGTTTTAGGGATGTATTGTGTATACTTGAGTTTCACACAAATATTTTGTCAATCTATCATATCACCCATGATGAGGTACCGAAGACTATGGAATTCGTTGTGGACTTTGTTTTCATTAGAGAGGCTGGTATTGGAAATGTCATTGTAGGTGGTAATGTTGATCATGAGTCATGTTTGTATACCTTCTCTCACTTTGTAGATGATGATGACTATGTTCCTCGCGCCCCGCTTGCCAGTGTTGATAGGAATTTCTCAGGGGAGATAGGTCATCTTAATTTTGGAGTTCTTCAGACTCCTATTGATACATCACCTATTGCTTCAGAGGTTGGGTTTCCAACACAACAGGGTATTTTTGATCCCTCATATCTTGTTTTATTGGATGAATACTTGGCAGAAATCTCATATTTGTTTGTGGAGTCTCATCTTGTAGATTTGGGAGATATACTTGAGGGGATTTCTCTCCTCTTTGATGATAGCTTCAACATGTCAGTTGATACATCTAGATTGTCTTTAGAGGTTGATATTATTGAGCCTTCACTTTCATTTGATTCATCACATTTCTTGGTTGTTTTTTACCATGTTTATGTGGTGGATTTTTCTATTTGTATATTTCCTTCCTCTGTTTAGTTGGACATGGAGTGGCTTCTTCATCATCTGGTGGAATTATTTCTTCCTAAGGGAAGATTTGATGCTTGTAGGAATTGGATCATCTTTTGTTTCTAGGCATACTTCATCAGCATTGGAACTTCTTCATTATGGAAGGGATATGGTTTCTCTTTTTTCCTTCCTTTGGGGGGGTCATTGATTGTATATACATGATGAATGTAGTCCTTGGGGGGTGTGACTAAGTCCTCCATCCATGCTTCTTTTTTTTTTTGTTGTTTTCTCTCTTTTGGAGAGGGGCTTTTTCCCACAGGGTTTTTCTCCTTTTCTTTGGTTGTGAGAGATTGCATTATAAATGGGTACCTAACATGGTTGCGTATTCGGGACCCATATTGCATTTTTGCACCTTCATTTTCCCTACGTTTTCACTTAAGGGGGGGTGTTAGTGTATTTAAGTTTTCACTTAGGTTAATTATTCTAGGGCAGTTTTGTTTCCTGTATCAGTAAGTTCCATACCCATTTGATATTTGATGACTTTAAAAGCTTGTACCATATGTAAATTTAATCATCTCATTTTTATTCTCTCTTCTGGTGAATTAGTATAGTGATCCTCTCTATCTCATGAAGATTTATAGTAGATTTTTCTTTTGAGTTATTTTCTCTAACATTATGCACAATATATGTAAAAAACCTAATGAACAATGAAGCCAACCTTACAATATTAGTGGTAACAAATAAAAATTAAAAAAAACCCCATTTCTAGAAAAGTTGGAAATCTAAAATAACCAATTGAAAGAATGATAAACTTATATTTTTACTTTAAATTTTTTAGACCACAATGATGCTCTAACAAAAGATTAGAATTCCTATAACAAATAAATGTGTTACAAAACACAAAATACGCTAGTGTTGATAAACACAATCAAACACCAATTTTCAAGTTTGGAAACATTGGAATCTTTGGAATCTTTTTAGTAGAAATTGAAAGTAACAAAAAGCATCACACATTCAACTTAGAATTCAAGAAAAAAATATCTTTTGAATATTAGCAAGCTTCAAAATCACAAATAAAACAAAAAAATGTAGTTCAACCACTTCATTAGTGATACAACAAGAAAAATCCAAAAAACATGCTAGGTAAATTCTTTATTGACAGGAGAACCCAGAAAACCAAAAAGAAACTTGAAGTTATGGCCACAAAAAATTGAGAAAGAAGTTAAAGACAACAAAGACAAAGATTATAAGTGGAATAATTTATGTGAAGAGAATCAAGTAGAAGTGATTATGTTTCTAGTTCATTGCCTTAGTGAGGTGTAGAATCCTCACTTGGGTTGAACACATGCAAATGGAAACTTAGAAGATGATCAACAAGAAACAAGCCAACATTGGTGACCATTCCATTCTTTAGTTATGACCACATAAAATCCAAAAACAAGTTAAAGACACTAAACACAAAGATTATAAGCTAAATAATGTGAAAAATTGAATCAAGGAGAAGTGATTGTGTTGTTGGTTGCTTACCTTAGCGAGGTGTAGAATCCTTACTTGGGTCAAAAACATGTAAAAAATGGTGTTGAAGACAAGCAATGAGCAAGGACTCAACATTGGCAACCATTCTTTTCACAAAAGCCTTCGCTTACAAAGTTGAAATGAACATCTTTGGTGCCAAATGCAATAAACTTTTGGGAAAAGCAGTCTCAATAGTGGGGTGTTGATGAGTGATAAATGCATGAGGTACTAAAGCATTGAATTCTCAAAGGCATGGAAATGAGGTGTCATCCCATACAAGTAATGCAAATGAATGCAAAGTTAATATAGCAAATCGATAAGGAAAGAGGAGGTAGTGCATGTTTAAAAAAATCATGACATTCTACCTACTCACGACATGACATTGTGAACATGTACCAGTCAGATGGTACATAGGGATTTAGAGTCCTCTAATCGATCGTCGATCAACCTTCGTATAAGAACTTATGAAAATCAACAACAAGATCAAGAGATTGAACATAGCACAAAAGAGAGAGAAAGAAGATGAGAGAATATGATAACTATATTCTCAATATGCATGAAGATAGACAATGAAGATGGACAATTACAATCATGTACAAGGATTTCTTATAAAGGAAAGCTAGGACACAATGAAGGGACATGAATGATACAAGTGTCCCAATCATGTGTAGGGTAGGTAGAGAGAAATATTAGATAATTCCATGAAAGGTGGATCTCCCACCTAAAGTGGAATTATCATGCCAAGAAAAGTGGAGATAAAAAGGTGATAACTAGATCACACCACAAAGAGTGGAATTTATCCTACACACACTTCCCTAAATGTCCAACTCATATCTCTCAATGTATGCACAAACCTAGATGTAAGATGCAAATAACTAGGTGTAACAAGTGCAACCTAGAATGATATGCATTCCCTAAATAAGCTTAAGTAAAGTGAAATAAGTAAAATACTTATTTACACCAACACCCCCCCTTAAGTACAACGTGGGGAATGAAGACTCAAGCTAACCATGCAAGATAAGATGCAAGATGGGTCCTGACAACTGAGCCATGTTAGGTACCCATGTACAAATGCAATGCAATCTCTCACAAGCAGAGTAAAGATAGAAAAACCCAGTGGGAAAAAAACTACCCCCCAAAAGAGAGATGAGATACAAAAGCCTATGAACATAGCATGAGAAGGAAAAAACCCCAAGATGAGGAAAAAGTACCCCCATGAAAGAGAAGAAGAAGAGATACAAGGTAGCCCCCCCTCAATGTACAATGATCACCCATGGAAGATGCTCGAGAAGGAATGAAGAAGCTACTCCAAAACTATCGAACAATGTTCCTCCCCTTAGGAAGAAACAATACCAAAGGTGCATGAATGTAGTCTCCCCAATCTACAAGTGAATAAGGAAGAACCCTTAAAATGTAAGGAGTCTCTGAAATCTGCTCAAAGTTCCCTATATTGATGCTAAAAGATTCCTTTCCCCAACCATGTGTAGCTGTAATGTAGTCACTTCCTGGAACCTATGAGAAACCCTTTACAACAACACTCCTATCTGTTGAAAAAGACAACTCAGGATCTAGCAAGGATAAAGATAGAACATACTCCAAAGATGCAAGTTTCTCCTCAAGAGAGAAAGTGGCCTCCTCCAGCTGTTGTACATATGCATCCAAAATCACATCAACCTCGAAAGACTGATCATGTAGAGGAGGTTCAGAGTGTTCCCTCACAACAACTGAAGAAGAATCACCTTCATCAAAGAGAAGATGTAAGTAATCAAATGTGTCTCCCAAATATGCAATGTAGGATTCCACAAACAAACTGCCAATGTCTATCAAGTATTCATCCCATGAAACTGTTGTTGGAAGACAAGGTATGCACTGAATCACAAGGCACTGACACTGTCGAAACACAAGTATCAAGTACATCAGTCAATGTAGGAGATGGAATATCAACAATAGGCTTAAGAACCTCAGGAGTAGTGAGCACTCCAAGATTCAAGTAACCATACTTAGTCTCCTCAAGTGTGTCCACACTAGGGTGATTTGAATCATTAATAGGAGAAAAATATGAGAAGGTGTAGAACTGAGAACGATGATCAACCTCCCCAACTGCAACAAGAGCCCTACTATGCAAATCTTGAACAATGACAGAATCTAGTGTGAACTCTACATTCTTTCCTGTACCACTATGTGTAATCTGATAAATGGAAAGGATGTTCCTTGACAAAGTAGGCACACATAGAACACCATTAAATGCTCCACCTTCAATGTCAATAGACCCCTTCCCACAAATTGCCAAAGAAGTGTTGTTGGCCATCAAAATGGGTGGTGATGAACAAGAATCAAATGAAGAGAACATATCCTTGGAAGAAGTCATATGATGTGAAGCTCCTAAATCAAGGATCCACCTATCTAAATTGGAATCTGCAACTGCAAGAAATTTTTTCCCCTTATGTTTCTTATGTTGAGATGAAGAAGAAGCAAATGAGCTTGATGTTGTTGCCATGAGAGTTGTACTTTTTCCCTTAGAAGTAGAAGTGGAAGGAGATGAGTCATTCTCCCGATATGCAACTGGAAAGTTGATGTTGTTCTTCTTAAGGATGTGTTTCAACTCATCAATTTTCTTAACATGACAACGATGCTCTTCATGACCAATACTTTTGCAATATGCACATGTTGGTTGCTCCCTCTTGCTTGAATAGTTGTACTTCTTTGAAGAAGATGAAGTTGAGCTTTGTTGTGGAGGAGTGGATTGTTTGTTCCCTCCTTGTGGCTTTGGTGAATATTGCTTTTGGTCCTCTTTTCCTTGTTGTTTCCATGATTGACCACCAATGCTTTTGAAGTTGAAAACTTGAGAATGCCCATTTTCATCAACTTATTTTTCTCAAGAATCAAAAGATCTATGAGAGCCTCAAAAGATGGTGATGTGAAGTTGCTAATTGTCAATCGTTGAGTTTGAAAACTTGAAACAAAGGCTGCATACTTAGCTAGAAGCTTGTCCAACAAGTTGAAGACCAATTGATCATCCTCTTTCTCAATACCATAATCTTTTAGTTGTGCTCTTAGCTCGTTTTCCGTTTTCCTTAGTGACATAATCCTAAATGGTGTCAAAATCCTTGGGATCAAGGCTTAGGAGATCATGTTCAAGCTTGTATCCCTTAACCTTATTAACCTTGCCATACAAATTAGCAAGTTTATCCCAAGCTTCCTTGGTTGTAGTACATTTATCAACATGAAAAATGAGATCATCTGAAATGAACTTTCTTAGTGTACCCAATGCCATAGAAGTTTTAGTGAGACAATCCATATATGAAGTTGGATCTGCCTTAGGATCTGAAGGTGCAGTTATGGTTCCATCAATGTAGTAAATTAAACCTTTTTCCATTAGTTTACTCCATGCACGTACTTTCCATGTAGCATAATTATGTGCAGTTAAGAGTGAAACTTTAGATGAACCCATGATGGAATTCAAGATCACAAGAGAGAAAATAGGCACAATCACACAAGAGACACCCCCTCAAATTCACTCAATCAAAGCACCCCCCCCCCAAAAGATGATTTTGACACTTTATAATGTAGTGTGTGTACAATAGGCCACTTGCAACTTGGCTAAGTGGACTTATGATTTCTGATTTACAACTTGCCACAAATAGGTTGAGAATAGACTAGAACAATGATGCAAAGACCTAAATTCAAATCTATGCAATACAAGTGCCAAATAGGCCAAAAAAGACCATATGCTAAAAGTACAAAATCCACTCAAGATCGCTTCAAACTGATTGCCGATTCAAGAAGTAGATGAAAAATCATGCACTTTCAAAAAAAATGGCACTTGAAAAGGAGTTCGTATGTGCCTGTATGGAGCCCCGAAAGTTGCAGAAATGAGGACTGAACAAAAACAAACATGTATGACCTTGCTCCACCTCTCCTCATCATTAGTGGTAGATGAGTTCAACATCTGTGAAAACAAATTATTTTTATCCACCATAGAATTGCAGACCTAGCAAGATAAATATAAGCATTACAATAATGTTACAAAATAAAAGAATAACAATAATATTTATTATTCCATTACAATTTGATTTTGCACATAAATTATTTCCTATGAAACAATAGCATATAGGGGAGAGGATCTGGTAGTTGACCACTCTAACTTTGTGCTTCTCAAAACCCTATGTGAAAATTTCATATCACTCCCAAATTTTTTTACAATACCTTACTTGACAAGTCCCCTACTTATAACTAAAGTTTTAGGGCCACATCATAAAAAATGATGTTGTGTATCAACATGCTTTTTGTCAAGGTGTCCAAAAAGACCTAAAAAAAAGTGAACCGGTAGTTGTGCACTAAATTATATTTTATTCGTGTGTTGATGTGGCATCACATGATTTGTTACTCTTTTTAGATCTAAGGAATACATTTCATTCAATTATGGGTAGTCATTATCAACACTAACAACTTTAAAGCCACAAATATTGATCCAATAATGTTAAAACTAGCAATCACACCTTGGTGTGCAATGGGTACATCGATGATTTTTTTGTTAATTTAGAATTTGTATGTATAGAGCTAAGTATTTGACATTAAGTGTAGTTAATGTAATTGTGAAATGTTTTGAACTAAGAAGAAAAACAATTTAAAATAAATGTTTGTTTTGTGTAGGAAGATGGAAGAAAAGTGTTTATTAATGATGGTATATATATTATATTATAATGTTTGAAACTGAATAATATTGAGTATACATTCAAAACATTAAATTAATTGTTCTCCATGTTTATAATATAATTTATTAATTGTGAATATTAATGAAAATTTAGAAACAATATTTAATTCTTTACTTTCTTTCTTTTTCACTTAGAAACAATATTTAATTCTTTACTTTTTTTCTTTCTATAAAATACAATGATTATTTTGATAAGCTAAAATCAGTGTATTTAAATATGTTTTTCTAAATATACTAGTTTTTTTATTTGTAAAAATAATTTGGTTTTTTTGGTTTTTGATCTTTATAATATGAATGTGAAGCATATTTTCTAGTGGGAATGTAGAAAGAATATATAACTATTTGCTTTCTTTTTTTCTTTGATTATTTTGTATTGGGTTCATCCAACGGTCAATTTTTTTCAATAGTCTTCATCATGCTAACACATTCTCAACTATCGATGTCTTTATAATATAATTTATACACTTTGAATATTAGTGGAAAAGTAGAAACAATATTTAACTATTTGTTTTCTTTCTTTATATAAAGTGCAATGATTCAATGTAGTAAAACATTTTTTTGTAAAATAATTATTATTATTTTTATTTGTAAAATATAATAATTATCGTTATTTTGTTTTTTTTATTTTTCACAAATGTAAAACATATTTTTTAATGGAAATGTAGAAAGAATGTATGATACTTTGATTTATTTCTTTGTATAAAGTGTTTTATTTTTAAATTTTTTTTTATAGTATATTCTCATTCATTCTCAATGTTGAATGATCATTCTATCACATTTCAACCCTAAATATTGAACATTAAATCAATAAATACTATATCAACAAGAGCGTGCGTAGAGTCCTATGAATTTTTTTTGCTAAAGTGCTAAGATGAGCGTATTGAAATTTTGACAAGAAAAATAAACTAGAAGAATAGATTAAGATTGAAAATGAGTATCGGGAAATGCTTGATCAAATTTGTGTCTTATACTCAAGAATATATTGCTGGATAAGCATGATAGCAGTACATGACATCACAGTAAACTCCATATTTGATATTCGATTAGATGCACAAGTACAGTGTGGACATAAATTCAGTGAATCAATTTTTCTAAGTTTACAAATATCAAATCTAATATGGAACCGACTTATGCAAATCTTATTTATACAAACCAAATGATTTTAATAAGGTGATGATCTCTATTTGGTACAATCTTCTAAATGCTTCTATAGCCCTGCATGGATTGCTCCAAGGTTCCAACGCCTTCAAAAAATTGTGCAACAGCCCTCCAAATGAGGTGATCAACAATAAATGAGGGGTGATCAGCTTGGGAAGGTACGAGACCTCCAAACCCTTACACAATTGTATAGATCTGCCCTCCAAAGAATGTGTCAAACTCAGAAACAAAATATGTAGAAAGAACATATATATCAGCAACCTATTTCAAAATATAAACCCACACTATTATAAGTGATTAGATTAGCTTCCATATGTTTTGAATACATTTTCTATCTACATATGTATACCCACTTTATATACAAGCAGTTTGTACACACTGAAATTGTTAGGGTTAGAGATGGCGATATCTAACAATTAAATACAAATTTCAGTAATAAATAGAGAAACTAAAACACACATAGAATAAATCTTAATACAAAGAATTTAGCGGGTTCACCCAATCTGGGCTACATCCACCAACCATCCCAATACTTTTATTATCTAGTGAAAACTTATTACAAACTTGCAAATAATCATTTTTCATCATCATAATACCCATCCGAACCCCTTTTTAAAATCTGGTGGGTGTATAATACCATGGCTATCGATAGCATGATTAGTCACCACATACCAACAAATAACTATACATGACTATATCTGGATTATGTACGTCTACCTACCCACTTCATGTAAAACCAATGATTATACACACAGACAGCTGTAGCTTTGTATTTTGTATCTGTATATACTCATATCTATAACTATAAATGCACCAGTTTCTATTTAGCTAGAGTATTTTATTATTACCCAAAAATAAATGTATATATGTTACTATATACTGTGTGTATCATATGCTCTTAGCAGTGTCTGACTTCCTATTCAGATAATAAATACACACGCCCAAAAAATAGTACATATTCTTTGCATATCTTTCTGTTTCTATTGTCATACTGTGTATACAACCAGCTTTTACACACATTCAAGTCTTTACAATTTATATTCCTGACATTAACATTATTACAAAACCCTTAACATCTAAAACAACCATACCCATAATCAAAATTGTAATCATACGCAAAAGAAAGTCCCAGCAGATTTCCTGCCACAACCTCTAAAATTCTGTACTAAGTCTTTTTATGCCATTCTAAATGATTAAATATAAAATACAAAGTTAGGTATCCATCACAATTGTACAAAAGCTCAAGGGAAAAAAAGAAGAGACTTACAGAATGCCAATGCATCCGGTTAAATACAAAGAGATCCAGTGATACAAATTCACATAACAGTATGCAAGATAATTAAAGGGTTAGAATCACATATCTTGACAGTATTTTCCTGTACAATTCCTTATACCAAGTACTAAAGACAAAAGCAAACCTTGGATGTGACTTAGTCTCAACGATTTTGATTCGAGATTTTGTTTTGAGCTCCTTGCAGTTTGTATTAAATCTACTGAGTGCAGAATCTGCTTACCATAATCTGAAAAATAACAGAAGCTATGCTCCGGGATATGTAGGGCAGTCCCTATACTGGAACAAAAGCTAAAAGGGATCTATTAGTACCATGTGTTGAAGCAAACAATGCGACAATGGTCATTCCCTAACAACAATTGAGGGAAACCAATCAGTTCCTGATAGATCAGGCAACTACCAAACATGAATGTTGAGGATTGGCTATAAAATAACACAATCAAGAGTTTATAATCATTTTATGTTTTGTCAGTGGGGCAAAGTAGTATTTCCCATCACTTTCTTTGAGTGACACAAAAGATATCAATGAGCATAGCTGATTGCAATTTACTTGCAAAGATTGCTAATGTAAGATCAGTAGAGGATATCATGTTCACCAAAGGGGAGATTGTTTTCAAGCTTGGTTCCAGCCCATTCCCAGCTCATTGTCTATTTTGTAAAGACTAGAAGAATATTCTTCTCAAATATCTGTAGAATAATTGATCCCTCCCTACCTCTCTTGTGTTTTCCATGAGGTGTTCTCCATCCGAGCAACTGAGTTTTTTCTTTTCTATCATTAATCAAAGCATAAGCCTGCTAAAGTATTCAATGGGAAGACTCGTTTCGGCCTATTCTAGAGAAGTATTTAAAGGAATTCTTGGCAATTACAACAATTATAGCCAACATATGTGAATTGTCCTCATGAATTTGCATAAATCTTCTTCCCAACGATTGAAGATCAAACAAGCCTAAATATAAGTTGCCATCATTCTGCTGTCTTGTTTCAACTTCCAATTTTCTGTAACTTTAGTTTCAGTCACATAGCATTGAATCAACATGTAACCTCTAAACAAGAATGAAACCAGTGCCCATTTGTGTTAAATGGTGCTTTTGTTATGCAACCAAGGAAAAAACAAGTAACTAATAGGAGGAAACTCAACGTTCTCACACCAATACCCCTGTCTATGTTGTACTTGATGATAATGAGGTAAATGAGGAGATCAGGCTGACCCCTGGTGAGGTTATTTAATTCCATTTGGATCCTTGACAACCAATATTTTCTACTATAAATATATTAGATTAAACTGGAAATTAAACCAGAATGGAAAAATATTTCCGACCTGATTCTTTTAACATACAATACTTTCAAACTATGATGCTGCAAAGCATCATATATCCATTCACATTTTATGTATTTATTTTATGATATGCAACAGTAAAATGATAGAAAACAATTTCCCATGTTATTATTATATGACCTATCATTCACCTCCAATAGTATGTGCAATGCACAAGTTGGAAGAAAGCAACTTAAACTTTTGAGGTCTTGAGATTCAACGAGAACAATGATTTTACCATCCTCAAATTTCAAGTTTCAAATTTTTTTTATTTAATAAAAGCATACAAATTTCCCCCAGGATTTAAGACGCTAACGCTATACATTTCTGATCTGTTTTTTTCTTTTATGTGTGATAGTGTCAAGCTATGATGCTGCAAAGCATTTTTTACCTATGCACATTTTCTTTATTGCTTTTATGTTATCTAAAAGAATAGAAATCAGTTCCAATGTCATTATTGTGTGTCCTATCATTCACCTCTAATACCTGTAAACACGTTACTGAAATTAACACCAATTTTGACTTCAAAATTTTCAGATTCGATGAAATACCTGGAAATTGTCAAACCAACCCAGATAAAGCGCTAACTGCTTAATTTAAGATCAAATTCATTTAAAAGAGCTTTAAAAATTGTCGAAATCTTAAAATCAAGGCTGTGCAAACGCTAGTTTGTAAGAGTCTAGTAATTTTGTCTATAATTGGCAAGAAAAAAAACACTCTTAAGCTAGTTTCAGAAGAATTATAAACTTTGGTCTGACAATATGTCGAAAACTCGCAAAATCTCTGCTTAATGAAATTGCATTGAGTAAAAAACCCGGGTTGATATTGTCCAAGTCCAGGCCGTGATTGCCTTGCGACTTTCTGCTTTATTAAATTGCATTGAGTGGAAAAAACACTAAAAACTCGTACAGTCCCTTACCTAAATGAATATCTTCTCACAATCGTTTTTATGCCTGTGGTGGCCTCATAGACTTTCTAAGTTGAATGATTTATTTGAAAAAGTATCAAATGAATAAAATCCCTCAAAGCACAGCTCGCTTTTTAACCAGCAAAACCTGTTATAAAGTCCACAAATCACAAAAAATGCAATGTCAAATCGCAACACCCATGTATAGGGCTTTACCCATGTATCAGGATAGACCTCTAACAAAAATTGTTTATTAAAGAGCGGGATTACATTTCCATATCACACTAGCATCTTTTAAGTGTTGGCTTTCCATCCTGGATATTTTTATCAAAACCCTTTGTTTGTATGGACAATGTATGGCAAAGCCCTAAGGGTTACTGTCATTTTCTAAAAAAAACAAAAGATTTTGCCTAACATTACAAATACCCTAGATTTTTATTCTTATTGATGGTAGCCCCAATACACAAAATGGTTCCATCTTCATAACCTACCCCTCTTCGAGCATAGCAAACTCCTAAAGCCATTTAAAATCTTGTACCGGTTCGTAGTGATACAACTTCTTTAAGAACTGAAAAACCACTAACACCCAGTCACGATGCCGGCACAATTCCTCACCTGACACAACCAGTAGAAATGAAAGACATTCAACCTCCGGGTCCAAGTGGCGACCCATATCCCTGGGCCATGGAATTCTGATTCCTGGACACGCCAACCACTCTGAGACACAACAAATCCTGGATCAAAAACCAGGGTTTTAAGCAAGGATTTCAAGAAAAAAATGAGAAATAAAAAAAATAAAAAATAAAAGTTTTTGTTCTGGCTAAACCAAGAAGAAACTGTACAAAAACAAGCCCATGCCTGTGGTGCTAACCTTGAGCTACGAAGAAACTGTCCTTAGCCACGACCAGAAGCAAACACCTAGCATGCACAGAACACTGACAGTTTAAAGTTCAGATAAACACAAACAGTACGCGTAGCAATCCAACCCTTCCAGCGGCTTCTCCTCAGTTTTTCAAAATGCAGTGGCATTCAATGCATTTACTATGCATTCAGTGGTTCTGTACTCCCCAGCACGCAAGCACAGTCCGTCGATCTGTCATCCTATTTTTCTAATTTCCTTAAACAAAAATAAATTATAGAGCCGCTCTTACCAATGAAAAAAAAGATAAATACTAATTTTTAAATATAAAAAATAAGTCTTAATTCAAACTATAAAAATACAAACAAATATATTTAAATTACAGAATGTGATTGGTCAGCGCAGCATAGCAAATGTATTTTAATTGAGTAAAACGAACATGAAAACAATAGTCTCTTTACGGCGGGACTAATAAAATACTATAACAACTGTTAAACGTGCTCTTCCAACCTCCATTGAAATTCTACTCTCCTAGAATTGACTATGGTGTTTGCCGGCAGCGAAAACACCGATTTTAGCAGATACAAGAATTTATGAGGAGTGAAGGCACTGAAAGGAACAGATCGAAGAAACAACCGCTGTCCCGACAACAACATTAAAGAAGTTTAAGATGGTACACTCATGGCAGGTAACAGGGCAGGACAAAACAAGGCATTCACCTCCCGCATTAATTTTTCTTCAGGTATCTCTGGTGTTTACCTTGTACGTTTTGCCTACCACACGGATTCAGATTAACTTTGAAGATACATTTATTTCAGCTCTAATTGCGTTTTCCGCACCCACCTAGGCCTTGCACTTACTGTTCTGCTCTTCCAAACCCTAGTACAACAGTCCGTGAAGGTGCCCGGTTCGATTCTCTCTCTTCTGCAAAATGCAGAAGCAAAGAACTAAGATCCTTCACACGTTAATCCGTCCACGGTCCCGCCTACCTACTCTCCATCCGATTATTCAACATAATTTACTCCTCTCTTTCTTTCCTCGTCACTATGTATCTCCAGAATCGTCCGTTTGCAGCATTTGTATCCTGTTATTTCTATAACTCAAAGAATTAATTGCACAATACAGAAAGAAATCTGATTTATAACAATTAATACAACTGGGTTAATTAACAACTAATAATAGCGGAAGCAAAAATAACATAAAGCCAAACACAAAAAGACAATAACACAGATATACCCAGGAAACCCCAATGTGGGGAAAAACCTGCAAATGTTGGATCTTCTATTCAGCCTAACAGCAAACTTTTCTTTCGAAAAATACAATATAGTTTGCTACAGCAATCTTGTATTTATAGAGCCTAGCTGCTTTACTTAGCGTGCAAGGAAAGAATCTTTCCTTGCTTTCTTTGGCTTTATTTACACATAAAATCACTCTAGGATTTATCTTATCCTCACAAACTCGGAAACATTCTATTAAAGAATAAAAATTCTGTAACTAGAACCTCGAATTGTTTTAAAGCATATCTAATCTTGAGTTGCTTCTTTAAAACAAATCCATATCCTAATTTTTCTAGCTATAAAATTAACACTCCTCTTAGCGAGGAAAGTGTTCAGACCACACCCAACTTTGTCCCCTCGAAGAATTCAAACTTGCTCTTCATCAAGGCCTTCGTTAGGATATCTGCTATCTGTTCGTCTGCAGGAATGTAATTGAGCTTCACTATCCCCTTCTCGACACAATCTCTGATGAAGTGGTACTTGATCTCAATGTGCTTTGACTTGTCATGAAACACTGGATTCTTAGAGAGTTTGATGCAACTCTGATTATCACAGTAAATGACTGTAGGATCCAACTCCTGATTAAAGAGCCCAACTAGAAGTTTCTGAAGCCAGATAGGCTCACATGTAGCCATACTGGCTGCCATATACTCGGCCTCTACAGAACTCAGTGCAACTGACTTTTGTTTCTTGCTGTACCAAGAGACTGCTCCTGATCCCAAACTGAAACTGCACTCCGGTTCTTTTCGGGATCACCAGCCACCACTAATCAGATTAGTAAACCCTTGAGCTTCACTCCATCCCGCTGAACATACTTCAGCCCATAGTCAATCAAGTAAGTGCCTTGAGATCTCTCAAAAATATGCTTCTCGTAGCTATCCAAAGGTACACGTTTAGGTTCCACCATAAACTGACTGAGTGAGTTCACTGCAAAACAAGTGTCTAGCCTGGTGTTGACCAGATACATAAGAGAGCCTATCAACTGTCTGTATAAAGTAGGGTCCACTGCCTCTGATCTAGAAGCATCAATCTTCTTCCAATTGGTCACAAGTGGCGTTGACATAGGCTTACAGTTTTCCATCTTGAATCACTTCAAGATATCAATTAAGTACTTCCCTTGTCCAAGGAAGATCTCTCCCTCTTTTTGCCACAACTCCAATCCTAAAAAGTAGTGCATCAACCCCAAGTCCTTCATCTCAAACTCTCCTGCAAGATCCCGCTTGCAATGTGCTATGAGCTCCTCTGACCCTATGAGAAATAGGTCATCAACATATAACAACAATATGAGAAGTTCACCCTTCACCTAAACATAGTACAGGTTTGAATCTGCCTCACTCTTGATGAAGCCCACACTCTGCAAGTAACTATCAATACGTGAATACCACGCCCTGGGAGCCTGCTTGAGTCCATACAATGCTCTTTTCAACCTGCATACATGAGAATCCCTCTCATGTGCTTCAAACCCTTCTGGTTGCTCTATGTAAATCTCTTCCTCAATCACCCCGTTGAGGAAGGCCGTCTTTACATCCATCTGATGAATCCTCCAACCCATCTGTGCTACTATAGAAATGATAGCTCTTATGGATGAGTAATTGCCATCGAGCAAAGTCTCATCATATTCGACTCTTCCTTCACAGGAAAATCCCCTTAGCCATAAAACCGTGCTTTGAACTTTTCCACACTACCATCTAAAGATGCTTTAATCTTATACGCCTATCCGAGCCCACCACATACTTATCTTTCCTCGTCGCGGGTACTACCTCCCACGCGACTATTCTTCATGATGGAAGAATAAATTTTCCACCATGGCATCTCTCCACACTTTTGGTGCTTCGATGCCTCCTCGAAGTCGGGAAGGCTCTACTTCAATTACTTCACTCATAAGTGCCACATAATCTGAATAACGTCTGGGAGCCCTTCTTTGTCTGACTGAATCTTGAGGATCACCTACATATTCTTGAGCCTCTCTTAATGTTTGCTCAGCTACCTTGTTTCTCCTCTTCTCACTAATAGGAATCTGAGGCTGAGGAATTATTCGTTCCTCTATCTGATCATCCTGCTTGTTCTGCTCTCCAGCTTGTGTGACTGAAGTTTGAGGAATTTGTGCTACCTCCACTGTGGATGTTTGTTCCTCCTAATTCATCAAGTTACTTGACTTCTGAAGAGCCCTTTCTTCCTCGAACTTCACATCTCTACAAACCACTGTTTTCCTGAGAGCAGGAATATAAACCCGATAAGCCTTAGAAGTTTCACTGTACCCAACAAGGATACCCTTCTCTGCAGTAGGTTCCAACTTGGTTCTCTTCTCAACAGGAATGTGACAATACACAAGGCATCCAAAGATGCGAATGTGACCCAAATCTGGTTTCTTACCAGTGAACGCCTCTTCTGGAGTCAATTTGCCCAACACTTTGTGAGGGCTCCTATTCTGCAAATACACAGCTGTGTTGCAAGCTTCTACCCATAAGAACCAAGGTAGATCCTGATCATGAAGCATGGCCTTGGCTGCTCCAACAATAGCTCTATTCTTCCGTTCAGCAACCCCATTTTGCTAAGGGTTGTACGGAACTGTCAACTCTTTCTTGATACCTTCCTGAGCACAAAAATCTTTGAAGGCATTCGAGGTATACTCGCCTCCATTATCAGACCTCAGTATCTTGATCTTCTTCCCAGTTTGGTTTTCCACGAGAGCCTTTAACTCTTTGAACCTACTAAAGACCCCATCTTTATTCTTCATGAAATACATCCATGTCTTCCTGGAGAAATCATCAATGAAGGTAACATAATACTCATATCCATTCAAGGATGTTGTTGACATAGGTCCACACACATCTGAGTGTACGAGATCCAAAATCCCTTCGGATCTAGTGTCGCTGCTTGGAAAACTGGTCTTGGCATATTTCCCAAGAGCACAACCCTTTGCACACCTCATGCTTTTCTGTCTTCATCTCAGGCAGCCCTATCACTATTTCCTTAAGAATATTAAGTGCTCCATAGTGAAGGTGAGCCATCCTCCTGTGCCACAATTCTCCTATCCTTTTACAGCTACTAACCAACACATGTGTTGGCTCAAACTGTAACCAAAACAAGCTGCCATGTCTGACACCAATCACTTTTGCAATCTTGGAATCTTTGGGACGAATATAGACTTTTCCCCTCTCAAAGGTCACGATGTAACCCTTGTCTTCCAAGGCAGAAACTGAGATTAAATTCTTTGTCATGCCAGGAACATACAACACATCCTCCACCAACAAAGGTTTGCCAGACTCCCTCTGAAACTTGACGGTGCCAATACCAGTTGCATGGTACTTGGCATTGTCTCCGAGCTCAATATAGAAATCCAGCTTCTTCTCCTCCAACTTGGTGAAACATTCTTTGACTCCCATCATGTGGCGAGAAGCCCCACTATCAATATACCATACCCTGTTGGCAATTGAACTTGAGAGACAGGCAATGAGTGAAAACTCATTCTCAAATTGTGACGCAAACTCGTCCACCTCTGCTGTAGCAGCAAATTGCTTCTTCTGCTTGTCCTTATTTTTCTTATTCGGACATTGACTGGCATAGTGACCCATCTGATGGCAGCAAAAACATTTACTCTTGCTCAGATCTTTCTTCTTCCCACTCTTGGAAGAAGAACCTTCCGATTGCTCTTTATTGGACTTCTTCTTACCCTTGCTTGCAAGAGCAAGATTTTCTTCATCTTGAACCTTCTTTGTCTGATCTCCTCGCTGAGCACCTTCACGGATCTCCTCCTGAACAAAATCATCCCAAAGTCTTGCCCAATCAGGTAGCCGATCTCTGCCGACAACACAATTGACAAACACTTCCCAGTGCTTTGAAAAACCATTCAAGGCTATACGCACCAACTCATCTTCTTTAATCGTCTCTCCAATAGCAGCAAGCTCATCCCTGACCTGTGTCAGCTTGGAGAAGTAAGAGGTCACACTCTCGCCTTTGGACATCTTGGTATTATGCAATTTGTCCTTGAGCATCATCTTATGACTCTGATAGTCGCTCTGATAAAGTTTTGTGAGCGTATCCCACATCTCCTTGGCGGTGTCTTTCCCCAATAAATGAGGAATTAAATGATCTCTTACTCCATCCAGGATAATCCTTTGAGCTTTGGCCTCTTTGACTTCATGCGAATCTAAGGCAACAGGATCATTTGTTGGTGGAGTCACTTCTGTGCTAGCATAGGTCCATAGCCTGTTCTCCTTGAGAACAGATGTAATCCGAGCCTTCCACTGCAAGAAGTTTGACGCACCCTCGAGTCTGTCCTCGTATCAAACACTGGTTGCCATAGCTACAAAAGAATTGGAGACGAAAAAATCTGATGACTTTTTTTTTTTTTTTCTTGAAATCTGCGTCACAAATCTTGGCTTCGTATTAAGAGTTTAGAGCTCTGATACCATGTTAATTTCTATAACCCAGCAACAGATTAATTGCACAATAAATTCACATAAAGAAATCTGATTTATAACAATTAATACAACTGGGTTAATTAACAACTAATAACAGTGGAAGCAAAAATAACATAAAGCCAAACACAAAAAGACAATAACACAGATATACCTAGGAAACCCCAATGTGGGGAAAAACCTGCAAATGTTGGATCTTCTATTCAGCCTAACAACAAACTTTTCTTTCGAAAATACAATATGAGTTTGCTACAAAGAATCTTGCATTTATAGAGCCTAGCTGCTTTACTTAGCGTGCAAGGAAAGAATCTTTCTTTGCTTTCTTTGGCTTTATTTACACATAAAATCACTCTAGGATTTATCTTATCCTCACAAACTCAGAAACATTCTATTTAAAGAATAAAAATCCTGCTGTTGCTAAAAATCCAACTCGAATTGTTTTAAAGCATATCTAATCTTGAGTTGCTTTAAAACAAATCCATATCCCACTTTTCTAGCTACAAAAATCAACATATCCTCTCAAGTATTAATCCAAATTGATCGTTGTTTTGTTTCTTTTCGAGAAGCAGAGCTTTACAGCCTATTGACTATGTCGCATTAATTTTGATGGTCCAAGGCATGCTATTTATAATTTTATTTAAATTGTAGTTTAATTTTGTTAAAAGTGTTTTTTAAATAGAAACGATTCATTACATTGATTTATTATATCTAACATCAAGGGGGTAATTTTTTTATTAAAACAAGGAAATGTTACAAAGCAAGGGCATTAAATGGCCGTGTCAAGTTCAACCAAGTGATTCAATTGATGAGACAAATTCGGGGGTAATTGACCCCGATCCACCAAATTTCAATCATAAATATGATCAAAGCTCATTTAGCCAAGCAATCAGCAACACCATT
>VDFB02227489.1:0-12733 GCA_007258455.2 Sequoia sempervirens | reverse complement strand
AAGATGCCAATAGATGCACAGTGAATGAAATAATACTAGGCTATGTGACTCTGTGACCACAATGGCATTATAACAACACTATATGTCACTGTAACTGTACTTAATGACACAGTACCAAAATGAAGTATAGAACTAAACATCACACCAAAACTCAGCAATTTTACATCCAACCTGTAATTTACACACTTTGTATTTAAATAAAGGTTATTTATTATCACTAGCATTTCATTCAATTGGAGTGCCCACTACAAAGAAATGAATTGCTGCCTCTCTAACCAATTTTATTAACAAGAGTAAAAAAAATGATTATCTTGTTCCATAGAATTATAAGATGTTGCTAAAATTATTCAAAGAAAATAATTATCCTTATCACTGTCTAGCTGACTGTTTGAAAGCAATGTTCTACCTACAAAAATAAACTTAATTATTACCAAGAAAAGAGACAGATAACAGTTACTGATATTGTAACTTGCTTGAATGAGTAGCTAAACACTGCATGACTTTGAGAACACCAGAAATGTATGCAGTGTAGCCAAATATATCACAGAACATTTTAGATGTGGTGAGTTGAAGAATACTAAAGGTCGATGAAATTTTGATACAAGACCAACAACTTTCTACCGCCCCATCAATGAAGGGTGCTGTCAGAAAAATAAAAAAATTCACTTGTAGTTAAGAAAGATTCGAGAAAGTCAACAATTGTTTTAAATATATAATTTAGTGTGGAATTCCATGTTTTCGCTATTTCAAGTTTCTAATTATTATTATTATTTTTTTATTTTATTATTGCTTTTAGTCGAGCAGAATATTTGGGCATAATATATGTGTATTAGCTGAAGATGTATCAGAACCATTATCTTCTGTCTATACAGATTCACAAGATTTAGTTCTAAATTTGTTCTCACATTTCTTAACCTTTTAATGCTATCAAAAAGAGTTTGTCTCCTGCATAATAGACCAGCATTACCTAAGTCTATATAGGCTGTGCCAAGTAAGAATTGATTTTTTTTTTTTTAATTTATTTTAGAAACAAATTTTTATGTATCATTATTTAAAAAAAACACATCAGTAAGGAACTGGAGTAGGAAAAGAAATACGATGGTTTAGAAGGAATGGTTTATCATTTACAGGCATAGGTGTCTTAATTCGATTTGAGTAATGCCCTACCCGTAAGATAATTATAGTAAGGATTTGGTAAGTATGGTTGGTAATTACAAGACACAAATACCCCTGCTTAACAACAACTACATTCTTACGCTAATAGGAATGTTTGAATGGGGGAGGAACAACTGTTATAAATAAACATGCATGCAAAAATGTGGATGCTAAGAAATTGTTTTCACAGCCATATATGACCACACCCTCAAAAGTGCAGACTCGTCGAGTGCATTGATTACAGGACGTGGACAAGATGGATGTCTCGATGAATACGTGGAGGTAGTTGGTTATGCACAAAAAGAGGTTTGATAACAATCTCTAGAAACTATTAAGCAAAATAGCTGGAAAAAAAAGTAAAACCAGACTTAACCATCTATTCATAAGGTAAGTTCACACATCCAAGCACAGAAATACAAAGGATTGCTTGAATATTAATTTAAACCATACACTGGTTACAATAAATGGAACCTACTTGGAAAAGCTCGATCATCCCAAACACTGCTATGTACATCATCTGTATAGTAATGGTGACATTGATCAACGGAAGCACCAGGAAAGTATACGCAACCCTCATATTCTTCTCCGCCTCCCCGTCTAAAACTAGCAAGCACCCCCATGATTTTCTTTCATTTACCAGTATAATATCTGGCTTGAATTCCCCCATTGATTCTCCACTGAAGTCCTCGTTTCTTCTGCTCTTGATATTGGTGTACTAGTTCTCTCGTCCCTCTAGGCACGCTTGACCACCCTACCAGTAAGCTAATTGAGTATTCCAAATTCTCCATTGCCTATTCTCCCTCTGAAATAACTACCCAAAAGGTGAATGACAGTCATTTTCTTTTATCCCTTTTGGGAAAAACGGCTACCACCAACCAATATTGCCACTCTGACTAAAAAGTTACCAGAAAAAAAGAAATTTCCCCCCTAGATAAGTTTTGGGGACCATTAAAACACACACCTCTTGCACATCGTCCTTGAGGGATACCATACCTCTTCCTAGATAATACGCAGGTGCCTGTATTTTTTTGTCCAATTCCCACACTCAGTAATTCCCGCTCAGAATGATGGCAATGAAGTCAAAAATTAAGTTGTTGAGAACATGAATGAATATGGCAGACGAAGTCAGAATTCTAGAAGTACTATCGTCCCTTCCCCAAGAAAAAAATCTTCTGCAATAAATTAAAATCTTTCTATGGCCATCATGGCATGGGCTCCTATCATTAATTAATTTGGTAGTTGGTGAGAGGCATACAAGTTTAAAACCGAGCCAAGTGCAACACCCATATCTAGAACACTACCCATGCAATAAATGGATTTAGTGCACCCCGCTGGTCAGCATAATCATGTGAAACCAAATCAACAAGCAAAGAAAGTCATGCAAATCCAGATTGCAAGGAGCATTTATGGGTGGCGAGTAGGCATAGAAATTAATTCAGACGTTTGCAAATTTCTTGGCTTGTTTATGAAGTTTCTAAACACCTCCACCATCCCTTTTTGGTTAGGCGTAGTAGAGACGGATTAAAGAGGTTACAGACATTTTTGTCTTCATAGACCTCTTATCTTCTATCCATCTAAAGTTTACCAAGTCATTCCATGTTTTCCCTTTCCTCATTATTAATGCTCAACTAAATACACATTTTAAATGTCACCAAATATTTAGCTATTCAACCTTATCAATAAGATTATTATATTCTGATCAACTAATCTTTAACTTAATGATATTGGTATTATTTAAATTAACTCTTTTAAGTTCAATAATAATATCATCCTTTAATCAACAATTTAACCAAATAACATTCTTTTATTATTTATCCCCTTATAAAGCTAACCAATAATTATATCATAAAACAAACTAATTCAATGTAGATAGTATTTTTATTTAACCAATATTTAGACTATATCTATATATAATATTATAAGCAAAAATTACCTTGGGTTAACTCCCTCCTTTGCTTCCTATTTATAATTTAAATTCATTTTCCACAATTTATGATTATACAACATCTTTATGGTAATGACAATAAAACATAAAGTAAAGAAGAGAAATATAACATTGTTTGCTAGACAAAAAATCACCTTATTTATTGCTTGAAATAAGTCTAGCTATCTATTTAGGTAAAGTATGTAACAAGGCAGGGTTGTAATAATCTCATGTGGGGCAGGGCCTTACAACAACTAAAGTACTTGTAATTAAAAGTATTCCACACGTGTGTAGGTTGAATTGCATCCTCTCCTTTTTGTTTCAAAGTATGAGATCAATGTGATGATGGCTTAACGATACAAAAAGGATAATAAATCAATTTTAAATATTAATGTACAAGCAATATCAATAAATAATCAAAACATGTATTTAAATATAATTTAACTAATAATTACCTATTTTTACCAAGTATTCCATGTTGTCTAGGTTGAATATGCATGGAATCTCCTTTTTGTCTCAAAGTATGTGATGAATTTGTGATGATGGATTAAGGATACAAAAGGGAAATTTAAATCAATTTCAACTAATAACACACAAGCAATATCAAAACCTATATTTAATCTATTTAAAAGGAAAATATAAAACTAAAACTATATTTACTTGTATTTACTTATTCCATTGTACCATCTGCATCCTCTTTTTTTTTCAACACATATATGATTGTCTCATGCTCTTCCATAGAAATTATCCATAGCACTTTATTTTTAGGTCTTCCACGATACCGATCTAGTTTTATATTTGTTGCCACCACCAAATGTGAGTAGTGTATACTCTTCTTATGCATTTCATAATCTTCGAATGCAGACAGATCATTCTTCCCTATTAGGTATTTGCATAGCCAAGTGCCAACAACCACCACCAATCCTATTGGATAACATGATAGCCATCATCAAAGAAGTTCTCAAAATTTGCTTAAGGGGATCAAAGAAGTTCTCAAAATTTTCTTAAGGGGATCAAAACTTGTTATCAAAATTTGCTTAAGGGGATGTCTTAAGGGAATCACCATACCTGTTGGATAATGATAGCTATCATCATCTTCTCGAGGTGCTATTAACTTATGTTTTGTCTCCACACAACGAGCCAACCAATATTCTATTTCCTCTTCATTCCCATCAGGTGCAACAACAACATACACATGTCCTGCAAACAAATTTTGATTTAATAACTTGCATGTGTCCATATAATTTGACCAATCTACATACAAACATTCACATGTATATAAATAAATAATTTAGTATTACAAAATAGTAATAAAGTGAAATAAATTGAATTAAATTACCTTCTTGTACAAGGTCTGAAACACGGTCATAGTCTTCTGATGCAAACACTTGATCATTGTCTTCAATTGTTGTTTCATATTGATCATGTGCTTGTGCAAGTGTCAACGGTATTTTCTTCCACTCTTCAACCCATTATGTATTTTCACATGCTTCTCAATCTTCTGAGATAGAAAACTGACAAAAAAATGCAAGCTCCCTTGTTCAGATAGTCCATGTGCTTGCATTTGAACTCTTAAATGAATGCCATATAGTAGATCCAATGGTTTTCTCACAATCAAGTTTAGGTAGAATGTTCTCTTCTTCAACCAACCAAAAGAATCGAAAAACTATAGAGTACTCGCACAAACCAAGTGTAGATAATCTTGTATTGCACCAATCCACAATCCCACGTGCATCTTTAAATTTTATTGCATCCTTAAATTTCAAATGTTCTCTAGCAAGAATTATTTTAACACATGCACCAGATCCATCATATTCTTACCATGCCCAACTTAAAAAAACTCCACATATGTTGGACATTAAGTTCTTTGTAAACCCTACTTAACCAATAGAACATTCGAGCATTCTTGAATTGTCTCGTACAATTATTTGACCATATGAGGTGTTCTGTCATCTATATTCCTCTTTCTCTTAAATTTGTATAAAATATATTGAAACAATATTCAACAAACTCTGAAGAGTGTAACTGGTTGTCACTCAAATAGAAATGATACTCCCTCAACTTTTCTATCATCCTCCGTGCTATCATCTACATGTCTATAAACAATATGAACAAACATTGCCACTTGCACTGAATTGTAATACTGTGATTGAATTTCCTTTTGCAGAGCTAGAGTATAGTTTTTTGCAAAATCAACCATTGATAGTAAAGTACCAATTGAAATGTGTTTCTACATGCGCAAAATTCTCCATCAAGCCATCGAGCATGTTGAGAGTGTATGACATATTTTGGTACAATCTTATTCTTAAATTCTAACATGAATGCATGTACACTAACTTTTTTCTATAACTAAATCACAATGCTTTCCAATTTTTCCATTTTTTAAAGAATAGTCAACATTATTAAATATATTAACATCTACTAATTGTTGTCCAAAATCATTATCAACACTTTCATGCATACAAACTCTTAATAATGAAAGATTTCCACAACTAGTGCATTGTCCAAAAATACAAGAACTTAAATAAAATATTTTCCCATTAGATCTTTCACAAGACAAACTTGATATAAACTCCCTTAATGTTTCAAGTGGCATATTAATACCACATTCCTGCATAGTCATGTTAGTATGCAAAGTACAATGTATATATTGAAAAACATCATAAAAATAACAAAATTGAACATGCGTTTTACAACACCAAGATATTTGTTGCTTATTAATTTTTACATACCAAGGTTTACATTTTTCAAAAGACCTTTGACTTATTTTAATATTACTAGGTAACACTAAATCACCACAAAATTTTCTATAAAATTCAGTTTGTGTTGTATCTAATAAGTATTTTGGACAAAGATTGCAAACTTTGGACCCCACTCTTACTTTTAAAACATCTATAGCATTAGATGATACCCTAGTATTATCATGCCAATATTTTTCAATCAAAGATTTGATTTCAACATTCAATTTCATGTCAGACCTCGGGAGTCGACCACTAAAACTACAACATTGGTTGATTGGATCATTTTCTACACTTCTCTTCTTTTTGCCGCTCTTAGCAATGTTTTAGGATGTATTTTTAAAAACTCACTAATATTGCTTACCATTCTTTTATTCAAAGTTACTTTATTAACTATAGCAGTTGCTATAGCTCTTCTTGTTGGATTCTTATCTTTAGATCGACTATTTTTTCCAATAGACTGAATGACACTAGCAACAATATACATAGCATGTTTTAGTGATTGATCTTTTCTTCTTGGTTTAACAAAAATTCCTAAATTTTTCATTACTTTTCTCATTTTCCACATTCTCACCAATTGCATCATTAGTTGACATTGAACTAGAAGTTTTTTACAATAAAATAATTCTTTGTATAATCTATTGGCACATGTTCTTATTTGTCTCCAAGATATCTTACCAAGAAGATTATCTAAAACATCACTTTCAATTTTAAAAAATATATATTCATTTTCAACATCACATCCTAGATTTTCATTTATATTTTCAACTTCAAAATGATTTTTATTTTCATCAACAAAACCGTTTTCATTTTCAGGTTCAATAAAAGGATTTTCATTTTCATTTTCAACAAGAAAAGAGGTATAAACTAAATTTTGATGGGGCTGCTATAGGCAACCTGGGCAAAGCCAGTATAGGAGGTGTGATCAAAGATTGTAGAGGGAATTTTGTGGCTGGTTTCTACGGGGGGATTGGTGTCCATTCTTCTATGATTGCAGAAGCTAGAGTACTGTTGAAGGGCTTACAGTTGGTTGTTTCCATAGGGATTGAGAACCTTCATATTGAAGGTGACTCTAAGTCTATTATTGATGCTATTAACTTTGATAGATTACTGGGGTGGATACTAAAGACATTCTATTAGACATAAGGCTCTTCGTGTAAAAGTTGAAATTAAAGGTGGTCACCCATATTTAGTGGGAGGGCAACCAAGTTGCTGATGCCTTAGCCAATTTTGGCACACATTGGAAATTTTCCAAATGTTGGCGTTCTTTAGGGAACCTACCTCCTGGCATTTAGGGTATAATATTGAAGGAACAAAGCCCTTACTTGACCCATGATGATTACTAATCAAGCAATTTGTTGGATATTCTGGGGGGTCCACATGCTTGTCTTTTGGGCTATGTGGACAACTTTTAAAGATGAGGTGGATAACAAGTGGAATAATTTAAATTATGTGATGGAACCCATTTTGAAAAAGGATTTCATGAGATATTGTGGCAGGTACTTGATGATTAAGACTAAGTTGGACCGTACCTTACACAATCTCCTTTTGGGGATTATGTTAAGCCATCATTTTTTCAAATTTTTTGATTTTGATTTCAATGTGACTAATAATTATGAGATCAAGCTCCTAATTGATTCTATCTTGTCTATTATTTTGTCTCCGCTTCTGAAAGCTAACCTTTTTAGTGTCTCTAAATTTGGCCCTACAACCATCTTGCCTAGGTTTCTGTGCATTTACTACGTGGAAGGAAAACCTTCCATTCCCATCATGTCCTGCTTAGCCGAATGTGTTTGAAGATCCTCATTTATGATTCCGCTAAGATTGATTTTAGGAAATTACTTCCCAAAGCGTGCAACCTGTCCATCACTTTGATTACCAAAGGCTGCCATTTTTGGCTTAAATTCCTAAATGTGCGGGTGATTTTTCACCTTTCAATTATCTCTAACCTTTTATTTTCTTAGGGCTTCTAGTTTATTTTGTGTACAAAGTGACATTATGGGTGGTGATAGGGTGTGAACTAAGCTGGATAGTTGCAAATTTTTTTGCAAGGATCTGTTGGTGTGGCACATATGTGTTGAGGGTGGCCTTGCTCCACTGATGGAGAATCTGGTGGGCCATGACCCTAATCTATCTGTGCAGTTTGTCAAATCTTGGAAAGATCATCATGTGACTTTGGGTGGTATTTCCTTCAATGTGAATGAGGAAGTGATAGTGCAAGCGATGGGGCTCCTGTGTAGTGGTATGAAGCACCTGAAGCACACTAAAACTTAGGATAATGAAAGTATGAACACATTTTTTGTGGGGAATGAGGAGTCAGTACTCAACTAGTCAGGTTTTGGGTGGGAGGCTCTCCCTTAGGTGTGGAATCAAGTGTGCCTTGCTTTGATGAAGTACTTGACTCTAGAAGGTAAATTCAAAACCTAATTTTTCTACCATTTCCCTCTTTTGAACCACCTCCATCATAAAATTTTGTTAAGCTTTCCTTTTTTTCCTTCTGATGGACTTGGAAAATTCTGTTGAAAAATGTATTGAGGTTGTTGGTCTGAATCCTAATGACCCTCCTCCCCTGTTGCTCCACCAGGGCCTCATTTTGAGGCTCTACCATTTCCATCTTGCTTTATGCCTGCCCAAACCCATATCCGCTATCTGTATTGAAGAGATTGAGCCTCCCACTATGATCAATTTATCTACGGCTGAGTCCAAAGGGCCCATTAGGAAAAACCACCTAGTCCCTACTGACATGCATAAACCAAAACCCGCCACTAAAAAGCTTAAGGGGAATGTGGGTGTGGCCCAAACTAGTGCGACAACTAGTCTTTGTGAGCTCAAATCAATCCCTACCAAGACTGCTAGCAAGTTGGCCCTAAAAAAGAAAGGAAAAGAGGAAGGGAAGAGTCTGAAGGAGCCTCCGAGCAAAGGTAAAAATGTGGTGGGAAAGGACTCTAGAGGAAATATGGTGGTTGCGAAGACAGTGGTGACTAGTGGCGATACCATCATCCAATGCTCTATTAGGCTAGCCAAGAATAGAAAAAAAGTGCACGTGAAAGACTTGGATATGGAAGAGGAGCGGTTTGATAGCAAAGACAACAGGGACGAATAGGAGTTTGAGAGTGAGGAGGAGGAGTATGCAAGAGGGCCCAACACCATTCCTGAAATTGGAAAAGTATAGGAGGACTTGGCCTCTCTGTCTTTGAACCTATTGGACATCGAGCATGTTGATATTGGCAAGAGTATAGTTGGGAGGGAGGAGCTCTGTGTGTTGCAAGAAAGATTGGATAAGATGGACACAAAATTATGTGGTTTGACCCGCTTCACAGTTAAGCTGGTCCACTGTGTTACCAACACCCTATTGGTGGTTATGAAGGATGAAATGGACAAAAAAATGCTGAAGATTGTCAGGAATGGGTCAGAGATGATGTTGTTAACCTCCTGTCAAAGAACTGGGGTGAGGCCAGCCAGTCTATTGTTGGTCTATTGTTTGTCCTTCTACTGTTGGTCCATTGTCTTTTTTTTTTTGGCTTGCTTTTTGATGTTTTGTTGGTCTTGATCTCTATTGGCCCTTGTGGCTCTTTGTGAAGGGTACAAAACCCTATAAATGTTGCTTACCTAATCAAAAACAAGAAAATGATTTTCATTTTTATTTTCAATAAAAAGATTTTCATTCTCATTTTCAACAAAAAAACTATTTTTATCTTCATTTTCAACAACAAAACAATTTTCATTTTCATTTTCAACAATAATTTGACTCAAATATCGAACTCTACGAATATTATTGATGTCAACATTGTTATATCCATCTTCTTTTAAATCTCCCATAAAAACCATTTCCATTTCATTCAAAGGTGGATTTGAAGACATACCTGGATTTGTGCCTATTGAAATATTCTCCATAACATTGAAAGGGAGATTTGAAGACATACCAAGAGTAGTTTGTATAATTGTATTAGTTTCCACATTCACTTCTTGCAAGTTTGCATCGTCTACATCCATGGTCTCCTCAATGATTTTATCTTCAATAGTTGTTGAATTGGATGCTTTAGCATCATTGATTGATTGATTTCTCATTCTTCTATCTCTTTTTCTTTTTTCCTCCTCTCTTTGCTTCAATTTCTTCAAGGGTCAATACCTTCCTATCTTTCCTCTTATTCTGACATTGTGATCCCATGATTGAATTTTTTTGAAGTATATACAAATGAATGCCAAAAACTTGAAAGTCTTCCTTCTTTGTTCCTCCTTCAAACAAGTAGCAATTGAACAAAATTCCTCTTCCTCCAAAAAAGTAGCAATTGAACAAAATTTCTCTTCCTCCTTCAAAAAAGTAGCAATTGAACAAAACTCCTCTTCATCCTTCAAAAAAGTAGCAATTAAATAAAATTACTCTTTCTCCTTTGAAAAAAAGTAGCAATTCAACAAAATTCCTTTTGTAATAGTGTCCCAATGATGCCTCCTTTCAAAATTGAAAAAAAATCCCAAGTTGAAGAGCCTCTACAAGACAAAAGTTGATAAAAAATAGGGAATATGTCACAATTGGCCATACAAAACAATTTGCAGACCCAAAATGTACTTGTTTGACAGTAAAATTAAAAAAATGGTCAAAATAACTCGGAATCCCATTTAATAAATGGGCTCCCATTTATTAAATGAGATCCAGATGCTTTTTCAATGGACAAATTGGAAATGGGATCTTGTTTATAAACAAAACGGGATTCCGTTTCTTGAAATTTGAAATGTAGGCTAGGTTTTTGCTTTGTTAACAGGTTTGGGAAAACGTTTGGAGATCTGAACCTAGGCCTTGGACCTGGTTTGACCTGCAAGTTGAAGGTCTTGGCAATGTCACAAGAAAATAGTTACTTTGGGCATACGTTTGAAGACCTTTTTTTGCAAATTTTTTTGACGAAATTAAAACCATTATAGATGAGATAATCTAGATTCCAAATATGTAATTTTTTTACAATTGGATTAATTTTTTTTTTTTTCAATTAATTTATGATGAAACAGGTCCATAAACTTGAATTTTCAGGGTTTTTAGTATTTAAATAACTTTTTATTGACATAATTTTTTGAAATACAAATTGTATGAAAGTGTACTTCAGAAAATTCTTTTCAATTTAAAAAAATAAAAAATGATAAGTTTAGGTCATCTTATGTGTGATGTACATGACGATTTTTCAAAACACCAAATATGGCCAATAAAAAATTAACAAAAAAAAATTCAATAAAAATTACAAAAAAATATGTAAAACATGCTTCAGTGAGTTACAAATCTTTTCCAAAAGGATTTAGGAAAATATGATTATTTAGGTCAAAATATGGATGACGTACATGTGCATGGTATGGTAATAAAAAATCAACTTTTAAAAACATTTTTAGAAACGCCTATTGAAAATCAATTTGTACCATATGGTATTGAAATAAATTACGTATTTGGAAACTAGACTCTGAGTACTACATTTTATGATTAGTGAATTTTTTCAAGATTCCATATCTAAGTCCTACAAATTTTAAGGTCAAATGTGTCAAAATTTGAAAATCAGGGAAAACACTTCCACTAAATGGTCAAAAAAGTGGACTCAACTTCTTGCCAGCACCCTCATGGCTTATAATGTATGAGATAATCAACAAAATTTTGAGTACTTACTGAACTATATATTTCTTACTATTATGCTCACTATTTTCCCTATCCATAGCTTTTTCAAAAGCACCTGTTTTAGGCTTTTATCCATAGCAGCAAGGAAATGAACTATTTGATAAAATGCTTTGGTAGACATGTACATGAAAGATGTGGTACCATAGATAAGGAAATGAACTGTTTGAAAAAATACCTCAAAGAAATGCGGTCTCATGGTGATGGAATGCCATGAAAATTTTGTTTTTCATGGCATTCCATCACCATGAGACCACATTTCTTTGAGGCATTTTTTCAAATAGTTCATTGCCTTCTCTATGCTATTATGTTGGGATGAGGTGGATGGTATAGTGTGGTCTTGGTTATGAGATGGAGGGGGATCATGACATGAAGAGGGAGGGATGTTTTGATCATGAGGGGAAGAGGATCATTAGATGGGTTGGAAGGCGTATTTTGAGACAACATGTCGAGAGTGATCATACAATGGACGAGAAGAGGTACTTTGATTTGGACACAAAAGGATGCCATTAGATGAAGTGGGGGAGAGGGGATTGTGAGAGGGGGATGAAGGGATGCCTTTCTCTTGAGATGGAAATATATAATTAGATGAGATGGAAGGGATATGTTGTTCTTGATTGGAAATGGGATCATGATATGGAAGGGGATCATATGATGGAGGATAAGGGTTTCCTTGATCTTTATATGGAGGGGAATCTATGTTAGCATGCTATGGATTAGGAGATGAACATAGTTCATTTGATATGGATGGTGTGATGAGAGAGGAAGGTTTTATAGACTCTTCAACTTGGATAGATGGATTGATAGGGGATTCATTTAGGATTTAAGGTATTAGGGTTTATCTTGACGTGGGAGTGATGAAGGTGGATGAATGATATGGGAAGATTACACCACTTCACTAGTAGAATTTGAAAAATAAATGATTAGGTGACTAAAAGTTTTAGTCACAAACACTAAAAATTACTAAATTCTACTAATTTTTTACAACTCAACTATAAATGAGTAAATAAATGACTAATTTGGTCCTTGACTAAAAAATTATTTAGTCACAAAAATAAAAATGACTAAATAGGTAGTCACCAAATACAAATTAGACAATTTAAAAAAAAAAACATTTCAACCAATTATTGGCATGATGTATTGATGTGATTCATGAATTCACGTTTATTCGTGTTCATTCTAGACCTCATTCATTATAGAGCTCAAACACATTAGTGCAGCTGGTTAGCTTGGCACTGAGGCGCGTGGTTTTGACTTACAACAGTTGGG
>VDFB02227487.1:0-69005 GCA_007258455.2 Sequoia sempervirens | reverse complement strand
TACTATCAACCTGTTGCTACAATATCTCTTCCCTTGCTAAAGAGTGAAAGATATTACCAAGTTGCAATTTTTGCAATGGTGAAATGTTTTCCATATCGACTTGCCAATCAAACATAGGCAACTATTATAGAGAAATTGCAGGCTGAATCTTCTTCTATTGTGTGAGGAACTCTTTGATAGAGTCAATGGGGGATGCAAAAATAGATACCCTTGGAGTATCTTTTGCATGTCCTCTAGAAGTAGATGTGTCTTCCATAATTTTCTAGTCATGTTGACCAATGCTCTTTGGAGGAGGACTATCATGCATAGCATGCTTAGGAGAAGCATGCTCTCCATCAAGTGTTTCCTGCTCTTCTTTCTCTTCTTCTAATTTTTGTTGTTAAATATTGTACTAAGGAGACACATGTGGTTTTTCCACATCTTCAACATTCCTTATTTCTTCAACAATTTTCTTGGTCACTCTTCAGTCTCCTAAATTTTATCTCTATCCTCTTTCACCCTACTCATGAGGATGTCTACTCTTTAATTTGATCTCAATTCCTAAACCTATTTTTGAAGTATCTTATCGTTTTCTTCTTGAGACATGGAAGAACCGAATTTATCAATTGCTTCCTTCTTCATCTCATCATCAATCTCAATTGCTTTCTCTATTTTCTCCCTCAGGGATTTAACTAGACTCTTCAGAGCAATCTCAAGGATTTTTTTCAGAGCCACATTTTTCATGATCATGTAAATTATTATTTCCCTTTCAATGTTATTTTGGTCCTTAGGAGGGACATCCAGATATAGTGTAGCTATTTCTACTAATAAACCATTACTTACAATCCCATTAAGGATTACATCCAACTGGAGAGGCTCATGTGGAGGAGGTGGTGGAGTTTTCTTACTTTTCTTCTCATTACCTTTCCCTTTAGGCTTGGAAATACCTTCCTAACCCTTTTCTTCTTTCTCCTTTGACTATTTTATCTTAGCCTTTTTTATCTTGGCTTGTTGCTTAAACCCGTGAGCTTCTTCACAGCAACTTTGGTCTCAGATGTAGCTCTTCTCTCATTAGTAGCTTGTGTAGCTTTAGTAGGCTTTAGAGTATTAGTAGCAATAGATTTTGATCTTCTTGATATTCTAAGAATCTTCTTTGCAATATTTTCCTCAAACTCTGAGGGAATGTTCTATGGAGCTTAGGAAGAGGTTTGTGATTTCATCTTGGAGTACCACGAAATGCAGTATATGTTTATTTCTTTGTAAGTACCAAATTTTTCTGCAATAGGATCCTTGGGTTTGTTCAACAAGTTTTCAATATATGCTTTAAATTCATCAGGAGAAACCTAATATGAGAATTTGGGAATCCAGGATGTCTTAGGTTCCACTGCTTCAATATAATACTAATCTTTGTCAACCAAAAAAATTATTTCATTAGTGTACCTTCTCACCAAGTCAAAGGGAATTCTTTTCTTATCCTACATCAGTACTTGCAAGTTCTTGAAGAAACCCCAATATGTAGAAGTACAAGACTGAGTTTCATTGAACCCTCTCATGTGGTTCTTGATCTATGTGGCAACCAAAAAAGTTTCTTTCTAGATCTTTATCTTGAACCCAAGCAATTCACTCATAAAGTAAAATGCAAGACATTATTAGAGACCCAAACCTAAAATTGTATCATGTCTTCTTAGTTCTCTTCGGGTTATCAAAAAATTGCTCTCTCGTCAACTCATATAGATGAAAATCCTTTCCTTCCTTCACCATCTAGTATGGATATGAATAGTAGTACCAATTGTGGAACCCTATATGTTAGTAAAATACACTTTATAGGCTATACCCATGGATGCATACTTAACACACAAATCAATAATATCACTTATGCTCAACTTTCTCTTGTCAATTTTTTCTTTAGTTAACTATGTAACCTCATTCTTGACAACCTTCATCACGGATATAGGTCTAGTTGCACACAACCTCATTACTTCCCTGACTGCATCTTTGGTGATTTTGTAGGGTTTATCCAAATACATGAATTCATCATGAATTCCACTCAAAATTATTCTCACCCATTCAATGTTATCACAAAAATTAAGAAAATATTCCCCGACATCCAATCCCCTAACCGACACATTTGTGTATTTTGGTTTATACCTCACAAGATCATCATCCAAGAAGTTGTACCTTAATTCCTCAAACTTTTTATGATCAATTTCATTCATGGGGGCATGAATATAGTTCTTTACATCTTCAATATACACGGTATCAATTGTAACATTTGAAAATGCACCATCCTTATCTACCTCCATAGCCTTGAAAGGATATTTCTTAAACTTCAGCGTAAGTTTCTCAAAAACATCTACCAATCTTGGAGTAGCCATTGCAATTTCTTTTTAAACTTTAAAAACAAGGGTTTTAAGAGCAACTTGAAATACGTTTGTGAATTGTATCTATGGTTTCACTGCAATTCGAATTCGCAAGATGTCTTTGATGCATTCTCCTTTTCCTCAGCCTCGAATACAAATTATTTTGTTTTGAATGAGCTAATATTTTGGAAATTGAAGTATAAGAGATTTCAATTTTCCCTAACTCTTATCAATTAATTCACCTTGTACTTATTACGTAAGAGGCTACCAGAGTACTATGTATCTTCACAGTGATGCACAATCATTTTGTAGATCTCTGCAAGTAAATATTTTTCATCGAACAAATGTTCTATAGACTCCATCTCGCTCATCAATCAACTTCTTCAGGATGTCTTATTTCAAATTACTTATCATGTTGTAATGAACAACATCTTACTCTCTTTAGGGGCAAAGAGACATTATGGAGGAAACCTTACCTTGAGATAATGGCTTATCTCAATCAACAATGAAGTCTTGTGCACAATGCACAAGTGTTGTTTCATTCCTTAATTCAGCATATTGATCTTGTTTATTTCTCCATATATTTACAACTAACTTCTTTTGATCTATATTCATATGTTGATCCTATGGCTTCACAAAACCACCTATTTTAAATCTCTTTTTATGCCCAAAGTTATTGCACTTATAACAAAAAATGTTATAGCTAGGAGCTATACCATTTCTCCTCATTTTAGTTTTACAATCAACAACCCTATAGCTAAACTTATTGCATGTATAGCAGTACCCATAAAATGAATGAGAGACTATAGCGTTATATCCTTGATGTACAAATGAGTTGTTTCTCACATAATCATTCATTCTTTCCTTCTACAATCATTAGCCTTATGACCAAACTTATTACAAGAATAACAGTAACAATGAAAAGATTAAGAGAACCTAAAATTAGAAGCCTATTTTGGAGATCTCTTGAAGATTTTCTTCTGATTGGTGACCTTTTTGAATCCATCATGCAAATTCTTTCTTTCTTCTCTAGACTCTTTCAAATCTTTAGAAAATTCCTTTTCCTTTTTATTTTTAGGAATATTAGCATTTATATTCTAGACTTCTTTAAACCCAAGACCACCCTTACTTTTTACAGATCTGTAATTGCATGAATTTGCACCCTTAGGAAAATTCCCCATTTAATTTCCCCTACCTTATAAAATATAAACTCGATGATGCAATTCCTTTTTCGCCACATCGCTCCTTCCACCTGGTTGCATCATTTTGCATTGATGGAGGAATCTCTGTCGGGGACGTGCACTCATTGTGTGGAAATCCGTGTGTCGTACTATCATCTTGACAAGATTCCTACCCTTGGATTCTGCATAAATGTTATGTTTCCTATTGGATGTGAAGTGTAATGTCTCCTACCTCCTTAACTGATGAAATTTGACCCTTCTACCTCCCTTTTGCCAATTCAAATCGATCAACTTTCATTCCTTCACTCTCTCTTTGTTCTCTTGGACTTGATTCACTCTCTTGCATTCTATTCTCATTTTCATGTGCTTCCAAACCACTTCTCTTGGCTGAAAGATCTTCATTTTGGGCTCCAACACCATGTTCTTGTTGCAACAACATTGCCATTAGAGGATCGTCAAGCTTCTTCCTTCCACTATTATCCTTAAGTGCTCATAGTTGAGAAGGTGATATTGTTACTTGTCTATTTGAATCATCTCATTTATTGAGCATCATTCTAATTGTTTGTGCTCTCTACTTAGCAATATTGTTTCCTTTTTATTTCCTTTATTGATTTCTATACTTTGTGGCTATAGGGCTATCCATGGAGGTGGGAACACCAAAACGAAGGTCTGACTGAGGTAGACCTCAAATAAAACCCAACCTTTTTCTTGTTTCCATGTGTGTAGGTATTTTTGAGAGGAGCTACTTCAAGAATCAACTCATGGGTGAAAAGGTACATTTTCCCTCTCTCTTCATCATTTTTGCAATAGCTTATTTCTAGTGTTTCTTTCGTTATATTTGTAGTTTCTACACTTTTCTTGCATTCTTCCAAAGCATAAAACATCACATTAGTTAGGAAGTTAGTAGGTTTCCTCGTGTTTTAATTTTTTCTATAGACCTCTATTCGTACGGATGCCAGCGCGTCCCTAAGACACCAGTGCATTGTGCTAGAGTTTGAGATCCATGCTATTATCCTCAAACAATGAGTTGTCTAAGTAACAGACCGAACCTTAGAAGTCGGTTCTTCTAAACCTGTAAATATTCTATTTTACAATAAGGAAAGTGACAAGCTAATTTCCCTTCCTTTTCACCCTCAGTACTTTTTCCTTTTTGATCTGTCTAGAAAAACATCAGGTAGTTTAAGTCAACTCATTCCTTAGGGCTTTCCTATGACCTAGAGTCCTAGGGGTGACAGGTCCCCCTTCTCTACATTTTGGTGAACCTGATGTGAACTATTTATGTTTTGTTTCTTTGTATCAAAGAACCTTCTCTTGTATCCTAGGCGTGTTGTAGATTTGTGTGTTGTTGCATGTACAACCTTGCAATCCAATCTAAAACCCCTAGCTACAAAGCTAGAAGGGATCTTGGATATTTACAAGCAAAAAAATTAGATAGGGCGCTATCCAATCTCTCAATATTTTTACTTCTACTACGACTATTCCATAAAAGTACGTTAATATGGTCTCATTCATGTGTATTCCTTTCGCCCAGGCTACGAGTGGATCACCAGACATAAATTTTACATTGTAGGATTTACCAATTAATAAAGAGCCTTCTCCCTTGTACATTCCTACTCGTGTCAATGAAAACATTCTGATCGGTTTCTTAGTTGACCCTACAAGCTAAGTGAATGTTATAATAGAAGAAACTCTTCTGATAAACTTTTTGCATAGGGACGCATACAAAGAATCGAAGGCCACTATACACACACATGATGGAATCTCAATCCCTCCTCTTGGTTATATTACTCTTTCGGTCATGGTAGGACCTCAGGTTGTGGATACCTCTTTTGTCATAATTTTGGAGCTGAACCTATTCAGGGTGAAACTGGGCATTCCATGGTTGGTTTCCATGAATGGTGTTGCTTCGGTAATTCATAAATGTCTCAAGCTCTCTCGTGAGGGTTGTGTGCGCATTGTGCACAATACTAGTTACAAACCACTGGTGTCATGTGGGGGATTCTCATTAGACCACTTTTGGCCTATTCCGGTTAGACCACTCCCTCTACGGATGAACTTGCTATATCTTGCCTATGTCAAGTATAAGACTATGGGCATGGTACCAAAAGTGACCTATCCAATATCCCCCTATGTTATTTTAGTAAAGATTCTATGATTGTGCAACAGCAAGCTGCCTCATCCTCTTAGCAAAAGGGGAAGGGGAAGCTTGCTCATGACCATGGTCCTTACTCTTCTACATCCTCTACTCCATCCTATATTACTTCTTTCCCTATTGTAGTTTCCTCATCTTATGCTCAAATTCCTCACTTGGGGGCTTGATGGTTCCCACTTGGCGAATAGCTAAGCGTCAAGTGTTTGAACTTCTCATCTTTCTTCTGGCTCCTAGACCCATCGTTTATAGCAAGGGGAAGGGTCCTCGTGGAGTGGCCCCTGTGCCTCAACCTCTATAGCCTCCTACCATTCTTCCTCATGCCCCTCTAGCAGTGAATGTGAAGAGGCCCACTGTTGATGCACTCTTGTCTACTTCTTCACCTGCTATTGTTTCTGCTTCCTGCTTCTATCTAGGAGGTTGTCCTTCCACCAATGATGGTTGTGGAGGACACTTATATGATAGAATAGGAGCCTCCCATCCCTTTTTAGGCTATGACTTCTAGTTCTCGTATTTGACATAACCAGCTTGCATGCGAGTGTAGGAGTTTATCGTGAACTCCTCAAACACCCCAAAATCACCCGCAAGACAAAATAACTTCCACAAGAGAGAAATGGCAGAAATATCATTCTATCATTAAGATGCAAGAATGCCAAACTGAATATGGCAAAGTACATATGAAGCCTTGCTTATATAGGCAAGGTTTAGATGTAGTATGTAATATGATGTTGACATGTGTCGTAATCTTATGACATGTGACAACTAACTAACTACCTAGGAAATGATGCTAGATAAAATAAGACTTATAGAAAAGACAACTCATCCTTCTAGAAGGAATCGTATATCCTAAGCAAACATGTGAACCTATCACCTAGTAAATGATACCTAGGAATATAATTAAATGCCTAAGTAAACTTATGTAAGTGTAATTAAATAATTAATTACACCAATTCCCCCTCCCACAAGTGCAACTTAGGAAGGAAATTATTATGCAAATGATGCAAAGATGCAATGATGGCTCTCGGATACGAGGCCATGTTAGGTCCCCATGTATAAATGCAAATGAAAAGAACTCTCACAATTGGAGAAAAGGAGAAAACCCAGTGGGATAAAACTCCTCCCCAAAAGAGAGATGAAATACAAAACAAAATGCTCTCAATGAACAATGATATCCATCACAAATCCAATCAATCTCCATCCACACAAAGGATGAAAAGAGAGACCATTCACCCCCCCCCCCAAAATGAGATATCTTGTTGCAAAAGAAGCACTGGAAGTACACTATGGAGTAATATTGGAATCCCCAATTCAACAAGCAAGGAAAGATACTTATGTTTTCTAGAAACAATATTAGAGTCGCTCAAGGACTCAAGTCGGAATCATGAAAAGAAATAGTAGACCTGATGCCAAGGAACAGTGGAAAACTCACAAATTGGCACACTCTAGAATCTATGAAGCAACAGTTGATTGACAGATGATCTAGAACTAAAATGAAGTGCAGAGAAAATGCAAACCTAATGCACACAAAAAAGGACATAGTGCATGCACTAATGAATGTTCACATTTTCCTCCATGATGAAAAATAACCTCAATTTTGTGTAGATGAAAAAATCTTTAAAAAATGGGCTACACCATTGTGAGGTGCTCGAAACTAGCTTTCCGTCAATATCTCATTTGCCAAAAACAAACACCATGGCCAAAAGTTATGATTTTTTTTAAAAAGTTCAATTTAGTCTACAAGAAATGGGTTTTCTAGCAAAAAAAAAGTTTACTTCTAATTTCATTTCTAAAAAATCTACTCACTTTTTGTAGACAATAACAAAAACCCACAAATATTTTGAAGCTAAGAACAAAACCCAATAATGGTTTTTTGATCCAGCAAGCAGAAGATGAAAAAATAAATTTCTTTTGACCTTCAACCTATAGAAAAATGATGCGCAATTCCTTTTGAACAGAATTTTTCTTAAAATCAGTGCAAGATATGCAAATTCTAAAGATACCCAGTTGAGATTTTGACCCTGGCTACAAAACCCATAAATTGTTATTCTCACAAATGAGTGGAAGCTAGATTTCAAAAGAAAAAATGAAAATGGCTCCAATAAAAATGGCTTGCATCAAACCGTTGCATATTTGATAAAATATGTAAAATTTTGATTAAACGAAATCCAATTTTGACTTTCTCTAATAACTTGGATTCAATGGCGAGGTTCTCAAGACCCCAACTCTTACCCAACAAAACTTTCACAACAAGATTGGTCCCTCAAATCTAAGAAGTTTGCAACACTGAAGCTCTGATACCATGTAGGAGTTTATTGTGAACTCCTCAAACACCCCAAAATCACCTGCAAGACAAAATCACTTCCACAAGATAAAAATGGTAGAAATATCATGCTATCATTAAGATGCAAGAATGCCAAACTGAATATGGCAAAGTATATGTGAAGTCTTGCTTATATAGGAAAGGTTGAGATGTAGTATGTAATATGATGTTGACATGTGTCATAATCTTATGACATGTGACAACTAACTAACTACTAGGAAATGATGCTAGATAATATAAGACTTCTAGAAAAGATAACGCATCCTTCTAGAAGGAATCCTATATCCTAAGCAAACATGTGAACCTATCACCTAGTAAACGATACCTAGGAATATAATTAAATGCCTAAGTAATCTTATGTAAGTTTAATTAAATAATTAATTACACCAACAACGAGCGCAAGCATAGGATAAAAGCTTTGGTCGCTAAACAAGTTGCCTTTTAGAAGGAAGAAGGGGAGCCAATAGCTCTTGTTTTGACACCTCCTATTGTGCCTGCTCCTTTTGCTCTTTCTATTGTAGTTCCACTCACCTTAGTTCTTCTTTCAGCTCCCTCGATGAGCATTGATGATCCTCACCCTAAAAGGGTGCAATTTTTCATCTCTCCTTCCATCGAGCCTCCACTTTTTATGTCTCTTCTGGACATCCCTCCATTTTCTCAACCCATAGGCATGTCAAACATAATGGTGGTGTATGTCGTGGCTCTGTTTTCTCCCCCTCTTCATCCACTTATTTTGTGATAATCTAGCATCCTCCGTTGAAGTGCAAGCTGGAGGATGACCTCACTTTGAGTGGTGGTTGAAAGAATGGATCACCTTTTTTGAAAGCTAGTTCTACTTTGGCTTGCTCCATCCTTGTGACAGAGGTGACCCCGACGTCCCATGAGTTTTTCACTGCCCCTCTTAATGAGGTCGGTAGTGGATCTCAGGTGCCTCCTTCTTCTCCCACCCAGTTAACACATGACAGTCTAGCTAAGTGCATGTTTGACTCGGTGGATGATTTCTTGGCTCTGTCAGTGATCTTTGTGAGATTGATGACCTTTACCTCACAAGAGGTCAACAAAGAAGACCTTGAGGGTTCTTCTTCCTTGGCCCTTGTTGCAGGAGAGCCAAAGGTCACTCCCATCGATCTCTCCCCCATGTAGGCCTGTCCTCCCTCCCCATATAATGATCTAGATTAGGAGCAAGATGACCTATTGCTTGATGAGGAGTAGGGGTACCTCTTCTTTATCTCTAGATTAGATTTGTGTGTGTGGTGTGTTCCCCCTATGCTTGTATTTATGTGTTTGTGATCCTACTTGGAGGACCCTTTCTACCCTTCAAGGTGCTTTGATACAAGCATGAAAAATTTATCGTGAACTTCCTTTATATGTTTGATCATTCTTTTATATGTTGTGACTTTGATTTTTCACAATTGGAGACGATGCAAAGCGTAGGGGGAATTTAGGCCCTCTTCCATGTTGACCCAATTTTTTATTATTATTTTATCTTATGTGCTCTTCTTCACAATCTAATAACTTTGGCGATTGATGATCTTTCATTCATACATTACGTACTACCTATTTATACATATGAATTGATCTAACCCTGAACTCCCATATCCCCCTATCTCTAAAATTTTTCATCTCTACTTGTTTTCATTTTATTTATCTTTGTTTGTCCCTCTCTGTCTACTTGATGATGTTGTAGTGCTCATGTGTTGTCCCTCGCGTGTGTGAAAAAAATTCCACATTTACATCTCACAATGTATCATGGGCCACAACATTCTTGCCTCTTCTTTCTCTCCTTAAGATGGAATGTGCTCCTATTCTTCACACACACCATCCTAAGGGGGACTACCACACTTATCTTATTTTCAATAAGGTGAATTTGGTGGCCAACTAATCCCTTACTGAAAATCTTTCATTTTTCAAAAATGCATTCTTCGACAAGGACCCCTTAGTGAATTTTCTCTTTCAAAAAAAATTCATAGCAAACGAATCTAAAAACTTTCCTTCAAAAAAGGAGTACTTTTTTTTATGATGAAGTCTAAAAATTTGGCTTTGAGAAGGAGCATTATTTTTATCAGATTCCTTGATAATTGAATAAAAAGTTGTTCTTTTCAAACAAAGTGTCCCTTTTCTTGGGCCCCTTTCTATCTTGAAGGGTTCCCGAGGGGACCCCTTTGAAAACTTCTCCTTCAATTGCTTGCTCTGTGATATGTCTATTTATTTCATATTTTCTACCTAACATGTTTTTTTTGTAGCTTAACATGTTACTTTGTGGGACCGAGCACTCATAAATCCACTTTTACCATTAAGCTTGCAGGATTGAGCACCTCATCAAGATTTCCTTGCAGGACCGAGCACCTTGTCAAGCTTTCCTTGTAGGACCGAGCACCTATAGAGTCCTTTCATGTCAAGCCCCACAAGACCGAGAACCTATGGCGCTCCCTTTGTAGGACTGAGAACCTATGAAGCTTCTTCTTTCTATAGGACCAAGAACCTGTAGACCCTTTGTTCAACTTTTGCAAGATCGAGAACTCGTGGATCCATTCCGCAAGACTGAGTACCTATGGAGCCATCTCTCTCTCTTTCACATCAAGGTTGACCTGCAAGGCCGAGTACCTATAGAGCTACCTCTTGCAAATCTGAGTGTGCCAGATTAGAGATCTGCTTCCTTGATGATTAAAATATATTATCTTCAACCTCTTTCTACTTTACCTCACATTTACACTGACATGTATACTAGCTAAAGTGGGGGAAAATGTAATGGCACCAATTTGTACCCCTAGGAAAATTCCCCATTTAATTTCCACTACCTTAGAAAATGTAAACACAATGATACAATTCCTCCACCACCACCTTACTCCTTCCACCTGGCCACATCATTTTGCATCGATGAAGGAATCTTTGTTAGGAACACATGCACGCAGCATGGATGTCTGTGTGCCACATTGGCAACCTAACAAGATTCCTACCCTTGGATTTCATAGAAACATTTCGTTTCATATTGGGTGTCAAGTGTAGTTCATCTCTTACCTCCTTGACCAACGAATTTGACCCGTGTACCTCCCTTTTTCAAATTCAAATCAATCAACTTTCATTCCTTCACTCTCTCTGCACTCTCTTATACTTTCTTCACTCTTACATTCTACTCTCATTTTCTTGTGCTTCTACACCACTTCTCTTGGTTGCAAGCTCTCCATTTTGGGCTCCAACACCACATTCTTGTTGCAATAACATCACCATTGGAGGATCATCAAGCTCTTCCTTTTGCTATTAGCCTTGACTGCTCATAGTTGAGAAGGTGATATTGTTACTTTTCTATTTGCATCATCTCGTTTATTGACTAGAATTCTAGTTTTTTGTTCTTTCTACTTAGCAATACTATTTCCTTTATCGATTTCTATACTTTGTGGCTATCTGTCCATCTATGGAGGTGGGAACACCAAAATGGGGGTCTGACTAAGGAAAACCTCAAATATAGCCCAAGTTTTTTCTCATTTCCATGTGTGTAGGTGTTTTTGAGTGTAGCTACTTGAAGAATCAACTTGTGGGTGAAAAGGTACATTTTCCCTCTCTCTTCATCATTTCCACAATAGCTTGTTTCTAGTGATTATTTCATTATATTTGCAGTTTTTTCACTTTTCCCGTATTCTATAAAAGCATAAAACATCACATAGTCAGGAAGTTAGTAGGTTTCCTCACATTTTAGTCTATTCTCTAGACCTTTGTTTGTACGAATGCCAGTGTGTCCCTGAGACACCAGCATGTCACATTGGAGTTTGAGATCCGTGTTGTCATTCTCAAATAGTGAGCTATCTAGGTAGCAGACCGAACCTTGGAAGACAGTTCTTCTAACCTTGTGAACATTTGGTTTTAGCAAAAGGAAAGTGGCAAGCTATTTGCCCTTCCTTTTTAGACTTAGTCCTTTGTCCTTTTGGATCTGTCTAGCAAAATTTGAGGTAGTTTAGGGTAGCCTATTCCTTGGGGCTCTCCTATGACCTGGAGTCCCGAGGGTGATAGGTCCCCCTTCTCTACATTTTGGTGAACCTAATGTGAACTATTTCTATTTCATTTCTTGGTATCAAAGAACCTTTTCTTGTATCCCAGGCGTCTTGTAGATTTGTGTATTGTAGGGCGTACAACCTTGCAACCCAATCTATGACCCCTAGCTGTGAAGTTAGAAGGGCTCTTGGATATTTAGGAGTAGAATTTAGATAGGACACTGTCCAATCTCTTAATATTTTACTTCTACTAAGATTGTTCCATCAGAGTACATTAATATGGTTTCATTCACATGTATTCCTTCCACCCAACCTACAAGTGGATTGTCGGACATAACTTTTACCTTGCAAGATTTACCAATTAATAAAGAGCCTTATCCCTTGTACATTCCTACTTGTGTCAATGGAAAAATTGTGACCGGTGTCTTAGTTGACCCTATGAGCCAAGTGAATATTATAATGGAATAAACTCTATCGATAAACTTTTTGCATAGGGAGGAATACGAAGAATCGAAGGCCACTATACACACACATGATGGACTCTTGATCCCTCCTCTTGGTTCTATTACTCTTTCAATCTTGGTAGGACCTAGGGCCATGGATACCTCTTTTTTCATCATTTTAGAGTTAGACCTATTCAGGGTGAAACTGGACATTCCATGGCTAGTTTCCATGAATGGTGTTGCTTCAATGATTCATAAATGTGTCAAGTTCTCTCATGAGGGATTTGTGCATGTTGTGCATGATACCGGTTACAAACCACTCATGTCATGTGGGGGCTTCTCATTAGACCACTTTCGGCCCGCTCCTGTCAGACTACTTCCTTCAAGGATGGACTTGTTATATCATCCCTATGTCAAATATAAGACTAGGGTCGCAACACTAAAAGTGACCTATCCAATATCCCCCTACACTATTTCAATAAAAGGTTCTATGATTGAAAGTAACAAGTTGCCTCCTCCTCCCAGAAAAAGGGGAAGGGGAAGCTTGATCGTGACCATGGTCCTTCCTCTTTTGCATCCTCTGCTCCATTTACTACTACTTCACACCCTGATGTAGCATCCTCAGCTCCTACTCTCATGTTTCGCATGGGGAGCTCAATGGTGCCCACTTCATGAAAAGCTAACCGTTAAGTGTTTGAACCTCATGTCCTGCCCACGGTTCTTACACCTTATGGTGAGGGGAAGGGTCCTCATGGAGTGGCCCTCGTGTCTCTACCTCTACAGCCTCCAACTTTTCTTCCTTCTTCCCCTCTGAAAACAAATGGGAAGAGGCCCACTGCTGAGGCACTTGTATCTGCTTCTCCACCTATTATTGTTTTTGCTCCCACACTTCCTACTCTTGCTCATGTCCAGGAGGCTATCCTTCCACCGGTGATGGTTGTGGAGGACACTTCTATGATAGAACATGATCCTCATGTCCCTTCTCAAGTTGCAACTTCTAGTGCCTAGAACTAACATAACTGGCTTGTGCGTGAGTGCAAGCGTAGGAGAAAAGCTCTGGCCACTGAACAAGCTGCCTTAAAAAAGGTATAAGGGGAGCCAATAGATCCTTCTTTGGCACCTCTTGTTGTGCCTCCTCCTTTTGCTTCAGTTCCACTCACCTCAGTTCTACTTCTAGCTCTCCTAATGGGTGTTGATGATCCTCACCCCAAAAAGGGTGTAGGTGTTAATTGCTTCTTTCATGGAGCCTCTTCTTTTGATGTCCCTTCCAAACATCCCTCTATTTTCTTAGCCCATGGACATGCTGAACACAAAGTGGTGGTTGTCATAGCTATGTCTTCTACCTCTTCCACTTCTGCTTCTTTTATGAGGATCCAACATCCTTCAATGAAGCACAAGCCGAAGGATGACATCACTTCGAGTGGTGATCGAAATAAGGGATCACCTTCTTCGGGAGTTAGTTCTGCTTTGGCTTACATCATCCTTGTGACAGAGGCAGCCCTGAAATTCCCAAAGTTTGTCACTATCCCTATTGATGAGGTTGGTAGTGGATCTTAGACACCTCCTTCTTCTCCTACCCAATTAACACATGGCACTCAGATTAAGTACATGTTTAACTCAGTGGATGGTGTCCCGACTTTTTCAGCGATCTTTGCAAGATCAATGACTTTTACCTCACAATAGCTCAACAAAGAAGACCTTGAGGGGCCTTCTTCCCTGGCCCTTGTTGTAGGAGAGTCAAAGGGTACTCCCCTCACTATCCCACCCTTGTAGGCCTATCCTCCCTCCCCATATAATGATCTAGGTTTGGAGCAGGACGACATGCTAGTTGATGAGGAGTAGGGGTACCTCTTCTTTATCTATAGATTAGATTTGTGTGTGTTGTGTTCCCCCCGTGCTTGTATTTATGTGTTTGTGATCCTTCCTAGAGGACCTTTAACACCCTTGTAGGTGCTTGGATATAGGTTTGGAAAATTTATCATGAACTTCCTCTATATGTTTCATCATTCTCCTATATGTTGTGACTTTGATTTTCAATAATTAGGGACAATGCAAAGCATTGGGGGCATTTAGGCCCTCTTCCATGTTGACCCAAAAAAAAATTGTCTTCATGTGCTCTTCTTCACAATCTGGAAACTTTGGGAATTGATGATCTTTCGTTCATACATCACGTGGTACCTATTTATACATATGAACTGATTTGACCCCGAACTCCCAGATCCCCCTGTCTCTTGATTTCTTTGTCTCTACTTGTTTTCATTTTTCTTATTTTTTTGTCCCTCTCTATCTACTTGATGATGTCGTGGTGCTTATGTGGTGTCCCTCATGTGTGTGACAACATTTCCATAGTTACATCTTGCAATGTATCATGTTCCACAACATCCTTGCCTCTTCTTTCTCTCCTTAGGATGCCACATGCTCCTTTGCTTCGCATGCACCATCCTAAGGGGGGCTACCACACTTCTCTGATTTTCAATAAGGTGAATTCAGTGGCCAATGAATCCCTTATTGAAAAACTTTCATTTTTTGAAAAATGCATTCTTCAACAAGGACCCCTTAGAGAAATTTTTCTTTCAAAAATGAATTCATAGAAAATGAATCTAAAAACTTTCCTTCAAAAAAGGCATACTTTTTTTTATGAAGAAGTCTAAAAATCTTCCTTTGAGAATGAACATTATTTTTATCGAATTATTTGATGAAAGAGATCTTTCAAAAGGATTCCTTTATGATAGAATCATTTGCAAAAAATGTCGTGCTTTTCAAACGGAGTGTCCCTTTGCGTGGGCCCCTTGATATCTTGAAGGTTTCCCGAGGGGACCCCTTCGAAAACTTCTCCTTCAATTGCTTGCTCTGTGATATGTCTGTTTGTTTCGGCCTTTCTGCCTAACATGTTTTCTCTATAGCTTAACATGTTGCTTTGTAGGATCGAGCACCTATAAAGTTTTTTTCACCATTAAGCTTGCATGACCAAGCACCTTGTCAAGCTTTCCTTGTAGGATTGAGCACCTGTAAGGAAATTTCACATCAAACTCTTCAAGACCAAGCACTTATAGATTCCTTTCATGTCAAGCCCTGCAGGACTGAGAACCTATGGAACTCCCTTTGTGGGACTAAGAACCTATGAAAAATCTTTTTATAGAATAGAGAACCTATAGAGCCTTTGTTCAACTTCTGTGGGACCGAGAACCCATGGAGACATTCTATAGGATCGAGTACCTATAGAGCTTCCTCCTGCACATATGGGTGTGCTAGATCGAAGATCTACTTCTTCAATGGTTAAGGTAAATTCTCTTCAACCTCTTTCTACTTTACCTCGCATTTGCATTGATACGTATGCTCGCTAAAGTGGGGGAAAAATGTAATGACGTGAATTTGCACCCCTAGGAAAATTCCCCATTTAATTTCCCCTACCTTAGAAAATGTAAACCCAATGATGTAATTCCTCTGCGGCCACCTCACTCCTTCCACCTAGCTCCATCATTTTGCGTCGATGGAGGAATCTCTATCGGGGATGCACACATGTCGTGTGGACCTCTGTGTGCCATGTTGTCCTAATAGATTCCTACCACTAGATTCTATAGAAATGTTACATTTCCTATTGGGTACAAAGTGTAATGTCTCCTACCTCCTTGACTGATGAAATTCAACCCTTCTACCTCCCTTTTGCTAATTCAAATTGATCAAATTTCATTCCTTCACTCTCTTGGATGCTTCACTCTCTTGCATTCTACTCTCATTTTATTTTGCTTCTACACCACTTCTCTTGGGTGCAATCTCTTCATTTTTGGCTCCAACTCCATGTTCTCATTGCAACAGCATCGCCATTAGAGGATCATCAAGCTTCTTCCTTCTGCTATTATCCTTGAGTGCTCATAGTTGAGAAGGTGATGTTGTTACTTGTTGTCTATTCACATCACCTCATTTATTGAGTAGCATTCTAATTGTTTGTGCTCTCTACTTAGTAATACTATTTCCTTTATCGATTTTTATACTTTTTGGTTATATGGCTATTCATGGAGGTGGGAACACCAAAATGGGGATGTGACTAAGGAAGACCTCGAATACAGCCCAACATTTTTCTATTTTTCATGTGTGCGAGTGTTTTTGAGTGGAGCTACTTGAAGAATCAACTCATGGGTGAAAAGGTACATTTTCCCTCTCTTCATAATTTATGAAATAGCTTATATTCTCATTTTTTTTTTATATTTCTATTTTTTACACTTTTCCTACATTTTTTCAAAGCATAAAACATCACATAGTCAGGTAGTTAGTAGGTTTCCTTGCGTTTTAGTCTGTTCTCTAGACCTCTATCCATACGGATTCCATTGCGACCCTGAGACACTAGTTTGTCATGCTAGAGTCTGAGATCTATGCGAACGTCCTCAGACAGTGAGTTTTCTAGGCAGTAGATTGAACCTTGGAAGTCAGCTCTTTTGACCCTATGAACATCTAGTTTTAGTAAAAGGAAAATGACAGGCTATTTTCCCTTCCTTTTCAGCCTCAATACTTTATCCTTTTTGATCCATCTAGCAAAACGTAAGGTAGTTTAGGGCAGCCCATTCCTTGGGGCTCTCCTGTGACCTAGAGTCCCGAGGGTAATAGGTCCCCCTTCTCTACAAGATATTTTAGATTTGGTAATCTCATCAAGAATATTAGAGTTGTTCTTGAGCTTTAAACCTTTTTCAATTTGATATTTTGCTTTCGCCAGTTGTTTCCTAGGGAAGAAATTTCTTCTTCAAGTTTGGAGCACTTCACTAATTTTTCATTCAACTTATTATTTAGACAATTTGCAACCATCTTTCATTCTTCAACTTTAACTTTCAAATTGATTATTGTTTGTTCTAAATTTTTGAGCTTGATCTTCAAATCTCCACTTTTATTTCTTATAATATCTAGATCTTCCAGTGCTAAAACAAGTTCTCCTTCAAATTCCACTTTACAATCTTCTACATTAATGCCTTCCATATCTTCATTCTTCTTGATTTCTAGAGAATTCTTATCTTTTGACATAGCTTTAGTTCCCATGTGTTCCATTTAGGATGTACCTCAGTTTTTAGGTAAAAATAAGGAACTTGGCTCTAATACCAATTGTTGAACACACAATAGTACTAAGAGGGGGGTGAATCAATACTTAAGCAATTTCTTTCATTCAGCAATAATGAACCAATTAAAACATGATAAGCAAAAGAACACAAAAGCACAAAACTATAACACTAGATTTACATAAAAAACCCAACAAGGGGAAAACCACGGTGACCAAGCTACTTGAATCTATTGTCCAAATCTAGCCTCACAAATATAAAAACTTTTACAATGGGATTTTATGGTCTTTAGCCAAAGGAAGTAGACTACTCCTTGCTTAATACAACTATTACAACATAGGTTCACTACCTCAACATAAAAATAGATTATTTCAATACATTAGTTACCTTCGACTCACCACCTTTGGCAAATACAACTACTTCAATAAGCTATGTTGCTTCCAACACACTGCCTTCAGTAAACTTACTCATTTATAGGCTCATATTCTTCTTCACATTCACTGTTGATCTCTCAAAATTGATCTTTGGTGCATTTCATCATCAAAAGATATTTTGTGGAATTTTATTCACACATTGTCTTCCCAAAAAAATTACAACACACTCGCAATTATACTTCATCATCTTCTCAAATCTTTTATCTTCTATTTATACCATTCACATCCTTCAAAAGGTTCTCCAAGTTAGCTTCAAATAGTAAATATAAGATGTACAATATTTACAATGAAGTCATCTTCAAACACATTTGCAATAGAAAGAAAAATTATGTGGTCTAAGAAGAGAGATATCCAAGACCTATCATTCATGAAACTTATCTTCAAAAATGACACACACATCTAAGAAATTGGCGCAATCAACCCAATATGACAAGTCATCTCAACAAGCAAGCAAACTATCAAAACATCAACTCTAGACCAAGGTGGTATCAAAGAGACCAAGAAACACTTTTTGGACCACTTCAACAAACTAAAATAGCATGTAATAACATTTTTGTGCATTCCCTTTTTCATTTCAAATCAACTCATGCTTGCACAAACACTTCATACTCAAGAACTAATGATTTTAGACACTATTGTGAAGGAAACGACCACATACCATCTTGTAGAGAAACTAGAGAGCTCAATGAGCTTCCATTATTCATTGCATGTCCTATGTGTACATTCTTGATCCAAAATATACTAATGCAGATCGATTACACACCAATAGACCAACCTACCAGGTTGTTGAAACATATAAAACACATTGTCATCTATAGAAATGCTAGTGGTGAACCAAATCATTTGAAACATGGACTAAGCAAACATATCACCTTCAGCAATCTAAATCCAAAACCGCAAGGAAAAACAATGTGATGTGATGGAATGTGGAGATATACAATTCTCTCTTTATCATACATTCACTAGGACTTAGCAAGTTTATACTTTGATAACTCCATAACACTTTGTGGTAGAACTTATGCATGGATACATGGGATCATATGTATACATTTCAACTATGCAGAGCTGCTCTTCAAACCACAAGAGAAAAACATCCTTTGTTGAGGAATGTGGAGCATCTAACAGAGCTCTTATGTAGCCAATCAAGTGTGCCTTACATAGATTAGAAATTTTTTCAACCAAGGCTTTTGAAATCCAACCATGAACTTTGACTAATGGTGTACAATGTTCTATCCAATCATGAACTTCAGCAGATAAGACAATATTACATCCAATCATGAAAAATATATAATATTTATAAAGATTGGCATCAATGACAACACCAATAGAGGTTGACATCAATGACAACACACTATCCGCACAATTTCCAACAAATTTGTCTCATTCCCACATTCCAATATTTTTTATTTTTTAAAATTAATGTCTCTTTTTTGGAGTCACTACTTTATTAGTTTGATCTAGCTTTGTAATCTCAACCTCCATATTTGTCTCTTCATTTGATTCATCAATAGGTTATTTAGGTACATTGGCCTCCTCATCTATTTGCACATATTGTTCATTTATTTGGACCTTGTGTTCATTTCTTTCAACCTCCTATTGACTTACATTAGGTCCTTTGTTAGCTTCGACAACAATGTGTTGAGGTGAATGAGTATCCATTTGAAAATACTCAACCATCTATTGAGTTTAAAAAAATATTACTTTAGGTTCCTTCTCATGTTTTTCTTGTTCAACATAGGTTCCTTTAATCAACTGTTCCTAAAAAAAAAAGTCATATTCTATTATGCTATATAGTTCTCCTTGAGCTAATTCTATTGCATCTATTTTTTTTGTTATTCAATATTGGAAAAAGAGGGAGGTGAAATAAACTTGGTTTTCTTGATAGGAAAGATAGTAGGAGTATAATTTTATTCTCTTCTTGCACTACTTTGAACCTTTGAATTACTAGTGGAACTTGGGAAGCAAGGATTGGTGCAATACCTTCTAGTTGTATAGGAGTAGTAGCAACAATTACTTTAGGTAAAACTACAACTATTACTTTTGATACTAGCATGACTTCTTCAACTATCCTTGTAGTAGCATCAAGCCCTTCGCCTAACTGTACTCTTCTTTTATTTATGAAGATGGCATCTATATTGTCTTCTAATTTATGATTTATTTTCTTTCTGACATTCTTATTAAAGGTCACTGTAACACTACATGCCCTTAATGTCCTAATGTAAGCAACTAAATTGTTCACTATTACCCAAAATGTGTTAATTTAGGGATTTCACTGAAGACACTTATTCCTCTAACCAATTGGGGTTAGGAATTAGATCATTAAAAACTTTGTTTCAATCATAAATAAAGTGTAAAAAAAATATGTCTTCAACTTGATCAGGTACTCAGTCGTTACCCAATGTCTTCATTTGATCCATTGTTAATATATAAAAGCTTCCATTCCTAACTCATTTTCATCGACATAGTCTTGTTAGCTCTCAAATTTTCACCCTTTCTAAGTTGTAGAAATTAGAAATTTGGAGTAACATGGGCCTAGGTTGTGGGTCAGGGTCACCTAAACTTGAAGTGGACCTCTAGATAAGGATAGCTCCTAGATGTTGTCACCTAAAATATTACTAAACTAATGATTTCCTCAGGAAAAGGGGAAAGGATGACTTAAACTAAAAACAAACTAAAAAGCTTCTAAAGATGATGCTCCAAATCACTAACTAAAACCTGTAAAACAACTCACATACAGAGTTCAAACAATGATAAAGCTTCACATACACAACTCATTTCCATATGCTTCTTGCATAAACATTTCATAAGAACGTTTAGAGCTTAACTCCTAGAAGGAAAGATACTTTCACAGCTACAACATTATGATTTTTTATGGATTCCTTCTTGTAATGAGCATTCCTTAGCATTATTTATGTATCTTTGCATTTCTCTATCATTTTTTGTAGAAATAAAATGCTTGTTCAAGTCCTATTTGCAGAAAAGTGAATGTAAAAAAATATTCTTGCTCTTCCATGTAGATTATATGCACTCTCTAGGAATTTCATGCATTTCCTGTAGTTTAATGGCCACGACCATGTGCTTTTGTAATCATCTTTCATTTTTTTTGTTTTGCATTCTCTAGAAATGATGACTCATTTCAAGCTTCTAAACATAGAAAATAAGAACAAACATTTGATTATTTACATATTTACTTGCTCATTTCATGCATTTCCTGTAGAGAGAAAAAGAAGAATGCCATAGCCATATATACTATCTACATGTTTGGGGTCTCACTATCTCCATTTTTTGCTTCTGATTTTCTTTTCTCAAGGCCACAGCCTCATAATTTTCCTACAGGGAACTCAAGGGCTATGTTCTTTTTTTCATTTTCTAAGGGTTATACTTTTGCTTGTACTAGAAGTTGAAACTTTGAAAGACATAGTTTTTTGTCTCTACAATTTTCCCTTTAGATCACCATGCACAACAGTAAAACCCTCCTTCATGTGGCCACAGTATTCACTTTGTGGGTCTTCCTTTTTTTTATATGCAAATGAGGGGTTTTTAATTTTTGGGTTATTACAAAAATTTGTACCCCCGTTCACTTTTCCTCATGCATTCTTTTGTTTCCCTCTCAAGAGCTTCGGTGGTTTTCATTCTAGCAGTCTCTTGAATATTTCACTATTATTTTAAGAAAAGTGATGAAATATTTTACTTGATTTCCTATATTATCTCTTCTTGTACTCGGCCTGGATGAACCCCACAACTAAATTTTTGATTATCAACGACACTACATTCGCTGCCACGTTGCATTAAATGTGAATAAACTTTAATACTAAAGCTACTACCTTCTCTTCATGGTTGAATGTATTCTCTGTCTCTTGACATAGTATAAAGAGATCTCTAGATTTTTCTTTATCCTCCTTTATTGTCTTGAAAGCCTCCTTATACTTCAGCACTTGTAACCTTTTGTAAACAAATATTTTGGCACCCAATGGCTTTCTAGCACTTCTAGGGTTTTTCACCTAAAAGGAGAAAGATGGTCCAAAATGGGAAATGTCTACACTCAAAATAATGTAAGGATGGATGCAATATACCTATATACAATGTCTAAATGAAATAAACTAGAAAATAAAGATGATTATTAATGCAAAACCTAAGAATTTAAGATGTTGGAAAACACAATGATGTATGCAAAAACACCTAAGAATGCAAGTAAACAATGATAAAATTAAACAAGACTGGAGAGGTGCACCTAGAATCTAAAGTCTAGTGCAAAGAGGCTCTGGAATCCTGCAGATTTGACTGGAAAAGCTGACTGGGACACTTACGCCAAGTTGGGCGACTTAGTCCAATTTTGGGGGAATTTTGTCAGAACAGGAATTTGCCAAATGGGTACTAAAAAAGGTAAAAGTCATTTTTCAGGCCTAGCCATGGGACTAATTCACCAAAGGTGGTGACTTAGTCCACCTAGGAATCCCAGGAAATTCGGGGCAGGAATTTGTAGCTTTCGGTTTGCAGTTCCCTTCCTAACAGGTGTCCACTTCAGAAACTGCAGAAAATGGGCTGAAAGAGGTCTCCAAGCTTCAATTAGGGCTTTGTTGACTTTGATGACTTTGATGGATTGTTGGCCACTTTTTAACACCAAACTCTTTGACAAATCTGCATACAAGACCTACAAACACACATGCAAAGAGGGGAAAAGGGTTAAGGGTTAGAGAATAGGGGTTTGCCTTGGTCAAACCCCGATTTGGTAATCAAACCCTAGATAATGAAATGAAATAAAGAGAGAATGATGAATGAATAATATGCAATGTCACAAACTTACCAAACCCTTGATGTTGAAATCTGAAGATATGCAATGAAGTGCTCCAATAGATGACTTGATAATGATTAGAGTGCTTAGAATGCTTGAGAATGATTAAGTAAATGGATGAATTGCTTGAAAATGAATTAGGTGTAAAATGAGAGGAAAATCCATTTATTTATACTTGATTTTCCAATAGTTCTCAAAAATAACACATCATAGGCTGACCTCAAGGTTAAGAGAATAAAATCTCGCCAGAAAAATAAAATTATTTTGATTTTTGTGCCTAGTGGGACTAAGTCACCCCAGGTGGCAACTTGGTCCCACCAAGGAAATTTTATTGGGTGTTGGGGATTGAAGTGTATTTAATGAGGTTTAACGAGAATATTCTAAAAAAAACACTTAAGTATGGCCAGAAAGTGTATTAAGGGGTCATTTAAACATAAGAAAGGGTTGAATTATTGATGACAAGTCTAGAAAAGCATGACAGTTTGTTACAACTCTTTACAACACTTTGAAATAAGTCTTGGTAAGTGGTAAAAAGAGGTTATTTAAGTGAATTATAATGAAAGGGCCCTAGAAAAGTGTGAAAGTGGGTTACAACACTTCACAACACTCTTACAAGAAATCCTAGAATTCTTAATGATTCACAAGGGTCTAAGACCTAATGTGAATGTGTTGACCACATTACAACATTAAATCTAGGCAAAATCAAGCCAAATTCCACTAGGAGGTCCTAAACATGAGAAGAAAGTAGAAGGGTTACTTTTTTCGTGTCCACAGTTAGCCCCCACTTTAGTGAGAGGATGAACTTGCTTCAAACTCACACTAAAGTAATCGAACATGCAAATCAAGAGGGGTTTCAATTAACTAATTCTTATCAATATGAGACAACAATGATCAAGAGGGATGATCAAGCCCCCAAAATGAAGATCCTATGGCAAACTAAACATGAGTGCAAGAAACACAAACATGAGAATGATGTAAAAGAATGAAAGAGTGAAGTCGAAAGGAAAGAAAGTCAGATCAAGCTTCGATCATTTGTCTAGCCTGTTGTGGATTGGATCTAGGCTATTTATCCAGAAAAGGAAATGTATACTCACTTAGAGGCGACAGAACTCATGGTTGTCCAACGGGTGAGAAGGCCAAAAAGGTGAGAAACATACACTCATGGCTGGTATTTACTCACACACACACACAGGTGGCTATGGGGAAAATTCATGCCTTGGAATGGGCTTCTCGCTCAACCATACCAAAGTTATACCTTCTGATAACTTTAATAAGGTGCCACAAAATAAAATAACATTTTGAGCTTTAGGAGACAAGCAAAACTTCGTATGCTTGGAGCTCATGAACAAACGTGATGGCACTACAGGCATGCAAGTTGTGTTATGCAAGGTGGCCATATAAAAAATGCAAAATGCAACATGTAAAAGATGTTCAAAGAAATCTTGCCTAGTTCATGTGAGGTCTTTGACTTAGGGAACATTGTGTCTAATGTCTCCAAGAGAGGACCAATCAAAGAATAGAAAATTTGCAACTTAGGGGATGTAGTGTGTTGCATCAAGCCACCAATAGGAATGTAATATGCTAAGATAGATCATTCTCATGAAGGACATCACACCCAATGTCATCCACAAAGTAAAAAATGCATCCTATGAAGTAACAAGGCTACACTAAATACCAAGAAAAAGGAAAAATGCAAATGAATAATGTCAATGTATGCCCCCACTTTAAAGGAATTGCTACACACTGTTTTGTGAGCAATTACTTTAAAGTAGCAAATGAAAAAAATTCAAAGAAGAAAGAAGACATGAGAGCCAACTTGTAAATCCCCTATGCCAATTCATATGTTTCCGAGTAAAGATACGTCATGCGAGAGAAAAAGAAAAGACAGGGGTTTCCCCCAACATGGAAACACCAAACACATAAGGGATCTATGGATTTGGGGTCAGTATGTTCGTTGCTGCAATGTTTTGTAAAGAGCTCAGAACTATCATCGTTCCCCGAATACATAGAACTAGAAGAATGACACAAAGAGAGTGAAAACAAAGAAAAAAAAAGATTAGTTTGGGTCAACATGGAAGAGACATAGTATGTCTCGACACTTTGCATTGTCCCCAAAAGGAAAACACAAGCAAATGAAAATGAAAAGGAAATAAAATGAAAAATCTTTTGGGTCAACATGAGAGACATTTTGGTCTCAATGCCTTGTGTCATCCCCAAAAGGAAAACACAAGAAAAAGACAAAAGAAAAGAAAAGGGGCCTTTTGGGTCAACATGAAAGAGACATTGTGGTCTGAATGCTTTGTGTCATCCCCAAAAGGAAAGCACAAGAAAAAGACAAAAGTAAAAGCAATGTATGACATATAGAAGAATGAAGGTACAAATAGAAGAATGTCACAAAGAGAGAGAACATCAAACAACACGTCACGAGGAATCACATTACACACATGAAAACACACAAAAGGAAAAAGGAGAATACAAAAGACAAGTAAGGCAGATGCAGGTCAACCATCAAGCAAGTCATCCACCTCCCAATCATGTTCAGGATAATATTCTGAGTGCAAATGACTAGCCAAAGGGACAAGTGCAAGTGTCGAACTAGGGGAAGTACCAGGTTCTACGTTTGTTGTAGGAGATTTGTCGTTTAAGCTCATGGAAGAGGAAAATAATGTATTCAAATCATTATGCACCTCATCATCTATTTTAGTAATCTCATCATTGTCATCCAGGTTAATCATGATTGGAGGACAGATGATAATGTCCAATGAAGGGTGTATCATGAGTGGTGGTTGTTATATGGGATTGTTTTGTTGTGATTGGGGAGGAGGGTCATCATGCATTGCTTCTGTCAAGTGTGTATTTTGATTGCCTTTATTTTCTTCATCTTGTGACTTGCGAGCAAGGGCACGACGTCAACTCCTACGCTCCCTAGCCCCTCAATTTATTTTGGTTTTATTGTCAAGTTGTGCTTGTGAAGGAGTGGGTTGATCAACCATTGGTTTATTTTCTTCCCTAAAGGGAGGAATAGAAGAAACCATGGAAGGTTGTTCGTCCACTTTCTCCTTTTCCTTATAAACTTGTTTTATACAAGGAGGCATGACGGAGTTCTTATCATTATCTCGCGGTCATTTGGACGATGTGGGGGAGGTTTCGAGTTTTGGTTGAGTTTGATGGGTGCATTATTGTTCAGGTTGAAGCATTATTTCATCTACAATAGGAGTGTCGGAAGTGGATGGGGACATGTTACGGAGAGACAATTCTGTAATTTTCTTTGCTTTAAACTTTTGGTAAGCAATGAAAAATAAGTCTTTGCGAGGCGTTATAGGTTCCATGGGATAGGTCCAAAAGGATCCTAAGGAGAATTTTCCTTTAGAAGACAAAGGGCTAAAGCCACTATGGTGAACAGTGAATATTTCATTGTCAAGCGGAAACTTTAAACATTTGTCTATGACCGAAGGGACAACTTTCATTGAATGAAGCCATGGATGGCCTAGCCACAAAAAAAATTGGTCTGACTGCAAGATGATGGAGAATGTAACATCCACTATTTTAGATCCTATCTATAATGGAAGGACAATCGATCCTATCATAGGGCAAGCAAAACCATTATGTGTTTTGATCCATGCTTTTGGTTTATCATAATCATCTTGATAAACATCATGTAATACCAAAAATTCCTCAGTGATCACATTCTCACCACAGGTGGGATCTATGAGTATCCCATTAGTGGGCTTATCATAAATACGGTCGGCTATGTAAAGAGGACCATTGGGAAGATTTAGAAGGATTTCCTTAGAGGAGAAAGTAATATCAAGAGATTTTTTAGGTTGGCCCTTACGAGGGATAACATCTATCGCACCTACCATGTCATCCATAGGATTAATAGTGGTGTTATGTGGAATAGGATCAAGATGTTCAATATCTATATGAATATTCATCACATCATTGTTTTCAGTTTTGCTAGCTTTGGAAAATGACACATTATGTTTGGGCATGGGATCGGTAAAAATTTACAAATTTTGATTTGGAGGCACAACAGACTTATTTCCTTTAACATTAATATTTGCAATGGATAGATGACCGAAATCAATTAGGTCTTGCACAAGGTGTTTAAGACACAATTTTTTTGTGCCATGTCCATTTTGTCTATGATAATGACAATAAGCATCACGTTTAAATTTTGGAGGTAAAGGCTTAGTAGGATTCAGTGGTTTAACAATAGGTAAAGTAATCATTTTTTGTATAAGTTGGGACATTGTGTTATGAAGAGTGTTTGGTAAAGGTGTGAACTGTCGTTTCGGATCTCCATAACTATAAGGTATTGCGGTAGCTACTTGGTTATTGACAAGTTGAGTTGGTTGTTGAGGGGGATTAAACTTTAAGAACCCTTTGTTTTTTTTCTAAATGGTTGTGGATTGTTTGGATTGGCATATTTCGATTTCTCAGCTCGGCTAGAAGTGGACTTTGCATCACAACTACTAACCAAATTGTGATAATTGCAAAGGGAAATACACAAGTGCATAAAGGAGGAAATTTCATCATTGTGAGTTTGTCTTGAAGTTTAGTTTTCAATTTTTAATAAACATATTCTGAAGATGTGGATCAGGAATCTTGACATCGATTTGAGAGTAAAGAGAATGGTATCGTGAGATAAAATCAGTTATCTTTTCCTCTTCATATTGTTTGTATCTCATCAAATCAGCCAAGGTCTTTTTTGGAGTCATATGCACTTGGAGCTGATTTATAAATGCATCAACTAGTTCATTGAATGAATGAATTGAATTTTTGGGTAAGGATGAAAACCATTCTAAGGCAGTGTCTTTTAAAGTCCTAGGAAATAGTTTTTCCAATAGTTTATCATCTAGGACAAAGTCACTATATAAGGTAGTGTAAGAATTAACATGGTTAGAAGGATCGCCCTTCCCTCCATACTTCTCAAATATAGGCATCTATATTCCTTGTGGCATTGGTTTTCATATTATTTCCATGGATAGTGGGCTGCTATGAACATAATAGGTGGGTGGTCCATTCTAGTTTTGGTTGATGGTGGATATTTCCTTTTGCATGGAGGAGACGATTTGGAAAATTTGGGTTATGAGAGGGTCAGTGTAAGTGGTATGAGGTGGTAGGGAAAGTGGTGATGGAGTATATGTAGTGGTAGGGAAAGTGAATGGAATGCTTATAGATGGTATGGTGGAAGAGGAGAGAACATGCAATGCCACATAAGAATGAGGGATGCTAGCAGGAATAGTCGAGGAAGGAATCACATTACTAACCTATTGCATTGTTGTGGTGAATTGAGGGGTAGTATAGGTAGGTATGGATGCTACTATTGAAGGGGGAGGAGTGTTAGGTCCTCCTTGACTAACCACGGTGTTTGCTGGTTGAGATGTACTAGAGGTGGAAGGAACATGTTTGTGGTATATATGAGCAATTTATTTCATAATGTTTAGGCCTTTGTCACATTCAATCAGGCGATGGATGTTTTCTATAGCAGGAATTGTAGTGGTTGAAATGTTTTCAAGACACAAGTTATGTTGAAGATGTGTTAAGTCCTCATGAATGTTAATGACTTTGTCTTGTGGAATGTGATCGTTTGATGTGTCAAATTGCATGTTATGGGAAGGAAAAGCATTGCTAAAGGTAGGGTCCATGCCTAGTGTACTAGTTGCAATACTAGGAGTGGAAGCGTTAGACAATCCAAGATCCACAATGAGTGTATTATCGTGGGATAACATGAGTCGTGAGCTTCTTCTCACTAAGGTATTAGCAATAGGACACCAAACACTCATGAAAAGGTTTCTAAATGTGGGTGGATTGAAATGAAATGTAAACTAGGAGCAATAAAATGCTAATAACTTTAACTCTGGAAACTATAACAACAATACAGTAGCATAAAATAGAAATGCAGAAAATACTAGAAATCATAGTACAAAATGTGCAAAAGGACTAAGTTGCCCAATGTGGCGAATTAGTCCCAGTGATATTTTTTTGAAATTTTTCAAAAAATTTAAATGTAATTTGATGTTTTTCAGATGTTCAGATGCAACTACTGTGTGAAAATGCAGAATTTTGTTGTTTTCCAATGAAATATGATGCAAAAATGCAAGCTATATGAGCTCTTCACCAATGCAATTTTTAAAAACTTAGGATGCAAATTAAACAATACAAAACCTAATACAATGTTGATGCAAGTTAAACCTAGGATGCACTTGAAATCAAAAGAGAATTTTTTTAAAATTCAGGTTCACCAAAATGTAAACAAAGATTTTGGCACCCAATGGCTTTCTAGCACTTCTAGGGTTTTTCACCTAAAAGGAGAAAGATAGGCCAAAATGGGCAATGTCTACACTCAAAATCAATGCAAGGATGAATGAAATATAACTAAATACAATGTCTAAATGCAATAAATTAGAAAAGAAAGATGATTATTAATACAAAAACTAAGAAATGTCAGATGTTGAAAAACATAGTGATGTATGCAAAAACACCTAAGAATGCAAGTAAACAATGACAGAATTAAACAAGACTGGAGAGGTGCACCTGGAATTTGAAGTCAAATGCATAGAGGCTCTGGAATCCTGCAAATTTGACTGGAAAAGCTGAATGGGACACTTACGCCAGCTAGCTTAGTCCAATTTCAGGGGAATTATGTCAGAACAGGAATCTACCAAATGGGTACTCAAAAAGGTAAAAGTCACTTTTCAGGCCTAACAATGAGACTAATTCGCCACAAATGGCAACTTAGTTGACCTGGAAATCTTGGGAAATTCAAAGTAGGAATCTGTAGCTTTCATTCTGCACTTCCCTTCCTGACAGGTGTCTGCTTAAGAAACTGCAAAAAATGGGCTGAAAGAGGTCTCCATGCTTCAATAAGGGCTTTGTTGACTTTGATGACTTTGATGGATTGTTGACCACCTTTTAACACCAAACTCTTTAACAAATCTGCATACAAGACCTACAAACACACATGTAAAGAGGGGGAAAAGGGTTAAGGGTTAGAGAATAGGGGTTTGCCTTGGTCAAACCCCAATTTGGTAATCAAACCCTAGATAATGAAATGAAATAAAGAGAGAATGATGAATGAATAACATGTAATGTCACAAACTCACCAAATCCTTGATGTTGAAATTTGAAGATATGCAATGAAGTGCTCCAATGGATGACTTGATAATGCTTAGAGTGCTTAGAATACTTGAGAATGATTAAGTAAATAGATGAATTGCTTAAAAATGAATTAGGTTTAAAATGAGAGGAAAAACCCTTTATTTATACTTGGTTTTCCAATATTTCCCGAAAATAACACATCACAGGCCAACCTCAAGGTTAAGAGAGTAAAATCCCACTAGAAAAATAAAATTATTTTGATTTTTGTGCCTAGTGGGACTAAGTCGCCCCAGGTGGCGACTTGGTCCCACCAGGGCAATTTTACTAGGTGTCGAGGATTGAAATGTATTTAATGATGTTTAATGGGAATATTCTCAAAAATACACTTAAGTATGGCTAGAAAGTGTATTAAGGGGTCATTTAAACATAAGAAAGGGTTGAATTATTGATGACAAGTCTAGAAAAGCATGACAGTTTGTTACAACTCTTTACAACACTTTGAAATAAGACTTGGTAAGTGGTAAAAAGAGGTTATTTAAGTGAATTATAATGAAAGGCTCCTAAAAAAGTGTGAAAGTGGGTTACAACACTTCACAACACTCTTACAAGACATTCTAGAATTCTTAATGATTCACAAGGGTCTAGGACCTAATGTGAATGTTTTGACCACATTACAACATTAAATCTAGGAAAAATCAAGCCAAAGTCCACTAGGAGGGCCTAAACATGAGAAAAAGTAGGAGGGTTATTTTTCCATGTCCACACCTTTTCCTAAATTATGTCCTTGATTGCATCTATCTTGGTCAATTGAAAGAGACAAGGCTGGTGAAAATAAAAAATAACAATGTCAAATATCATCAGTACAGTAAAATTAATAAACTCCCTCTATCTCTAGGACTTGTGATTTTCCTTGTGCTTGAATTTTTTCATAAGGGTTATGATGCTAAGAGAGGACTACTCTCTATGGTATGAAAGATGATCTTGGATAGTCACAACTTCCCTTGCCTTGATTTCCATGTGATACAATGGAATCATCATTATGAAATAAAATGATAAAACACTATATTGCATCTTCATCCATTACCAGAAGAAAACTATATCCACTTGCATGCTACCCCTTTTCTCATTGTTAACTATCCAATTACCAACTTCCCCAAAGCTACCATATGCTCCTACCTTCAATCTTTAAGTTGACCTCCACTTCTTCTAGTACTCACAATAGATATTGAGTAATTGATGTTTGGTATTGCAAGAACATCAAAACAACACACATATTTTGAGCAAGCCATATTGATCTCATCTTGAAAAAAATACTACCTATCCATGACTGAAAACTCTTCCAAACTTCCAATCACATTTCAAACTTGTTCATTGTTCTTGCATTGTTTTCCTATTGACTATAGCATAAGCATATGAAAACCATACTCTCATAGTCCTCTCAAATGCTATCTCTTAACAATATGCTTTGGACTCTTTAAAACCTAGGAGAATTTGTGACTTTCCTACCTTAACATTACAGTCATGAGTTTCTTTACTTAGGCTTGGTTGCTATCTTTTAACTCTATCCTCTTGCAAGACATATTACTCTCTTTTGATTCAGAGAAGGACTATTCTTTATCATGACTAAATGTCCATGTCCTTTCAAGGGCTAAAACTTGAAAGATATTGCCATGGTAACATTGTATCATCTGCCCAATCTATTATTGTGTATCATGGTAGTATCTCTATCCGCACCATTTACACAAGTATGCTCCTTTATGCTTGATGGTCTTTGTCATGAGATGACTAAATTTTGAAACATGTTCATTATTTGTGCATAGCAACCCACTGCCTCTCACTCTATCATAACTCTATTTAGCATTGTTAATACTAATGCATATTATAACTGCCTTCTTAGTATTTATTGTCTCAGTATGGCATATAGATCCTCTGTTTATGCAAAACTTTCATTGTTTTTCTATTTTTGTGGAGACTTGACATCCTTTGACTATTGCTTTGTGCAAACTTTTATTTTCAAAAACCTCTAAATTATGCTCCTAGGCTTGTTGCTTCACGACAATAGTTCGTGACTGTCCTCCAAGCCCTCATTTACTTCCTTCTATGGCTACATGTTTAACTTACAATGCATCTCTTCACTTTTAAATGCACAAATCATTAAGGCTTTCAGTTGCATCATTGTGTTTACCATTTACACCGTAGTGCTCTTTGGGACAGAAAATGCATTGTGGCCTTGACAATGCCTTTCACTCATCACCTATAGCTGCTCCAAGTTTGAAATGTATGTGGACTTTCATATAATTTCTCATCACACTATTCATGAATAGATGTAAGATTTTGATATGGTTCTAACTCTTGAAAGGCTTCACTGTCATTTACCTCAACTTTTCTCCAAGATCTTGATCATCCTCTGCCATAATGATTATCCATGCATGGATATACACTGTCCCTTGCATTTGATATTGTCATGACTCCCTTAGCTTCTAGTTTTCATCACACTTGCCATGCATAAATACTTTCCTCTCATAGACTGTCATCACATCATGTTTTCCTTGACTAAAATGGGTCCACTAAGAAGATTGAAAGACATATCCAATAGAGTAAGATTTCCAAGAAGAAAAAGTTGTTGAGGAACATGACTGGTAAACAGGTTTCCCTGGTGCTCTTAATTAGTGAAAGCATTTTATTTTGCATTGCATTTCTCTTCTTCTCCATGACTTCCCCTTTGATCAACATGATGGCAACCTACTGTTTGGTTCATTGTGAAAAGATGAAGAGTAATCTTTCTTGATAATTCACACTGTTTCGTTGCATCTTTTGAATCTAATAATGAAAGTTGATCAAGTGGTATATTCCATATTAATTTAATGCATCAAGAATAGGTTTATCATCAACTTTCAATCAAGTTGCTCAATTTTTCTTACATTCCTACCCCTCTTAAAGTACAAGAGGGCAGCATGATGGGCTCAACCCTCATGGGAGCCATATTTTACTCCACATAGTATGATGTTTAACAAATAGATCTTGCAATAATATTCAACATGTACCTACACAGTGAACAAACATGTTAGATAAAAATCATGCATATGATAGAAGCTTATGATAACCCTTTTGTTTTCCTGTACATTTATGGTGCGCAAACTATTTTGATGTTTATAAGGATCAAGCTATATTTTTATGGATGTTTGCATATGTATTGATTGGTGATCCTTCGTTGCTCTAACCAACTCTCTTACACATGCAAGAAAACTTGGAGCAGTAGGGGGCAAGCAACAACTGGAGGCTAGATAAGCAGAAGGGTTGAAGCTGATGCAAAGGCAACTCAATCGGCAGGTCCCCCTTCTTTACATATGCATTTTTCTTTCTTGTATCTATAAATGTATAGTTTTTTCCTTATTTACATTAAAATAGCCAGTCCCTCGGCTTGTGAGGGACACTATACACTTATGATTATCAATAAAGACTACCTTTGCAATAAATGTTGACTCTCTTCTCTATTGTATGCAATTTCATAATCTAATAATGCAGTCTTTTCATAATTTCTTTTATGCATATGGATGTAACATAGAAAACTTAAATGTAAACCTTTTATCATTTAAATGCAAACACAACCATAACTCCACTTGATTTCTCTAGAAGCAAAATCATGTAACATTTTTGTCGACATCTACTATATGTTTGCCTGCTCAACATCTTGACCAGTTGCCTGAGCTTATCCATTGGGCACAGAGTCACTAGGAAACTTGAAAAAACTTGAAAAACAATCTTGTACATTATTGCAACTCATCAGGCCAGTGCATGATACCTTGAAAACCTAAGCCAACCACCAAAACACTCAAAACTAACTAATTAACTATGCAAAACAACACTTAGAGGAATTCAAAAATTGCTTCTAAACTAATGTGTAGCAACACTTAGAGGAAATGAAACTCCTAAACTAGCATGTACTAGGTAGCTCATACCTCAAAACAGCATTTGAGGTGTATCCCATTAATTGGGATAGGAAAAACTTCTCCATCCATTTTTGACAATTGAAATGCATTGTGCTCTTTGCACTCAGTAATAACAAATAGGCCACTCCACATACTATCAAACTTGGTGTGTTTTCCTGGCCTGCTCTTTAATTCATCCCACTTAAGCACAACATTTCCTTCTTTAAACACCCTAGGTGTTGCTTTCTTGTCAAAAACTCTCTTTGTTTGGATTTGATGTAACTCCATTATTTTCATGGCTTTATCTCTTATTTCTTCTAGATCCATGAGTTGTGCATATCTAACAGCCATTGGATCCTCCTCTTCAAACATTTCAAGTTGATTCATAATATCAAGAGCAGGAAGCTCAATAGAAAAGGAAGCCTTGCCTCCTTACCATACACCAACATATAAGGGGAGTTTCCAATAGATATTTTTGGAGTTATTTTATCTGCCCACAATGTAAATTTTAACTTAGTGTGTCAGGTTCTCTAGTTATCCTCCATGATTCTCTTGATAATCTTTATCAGATTCTTGTTGGTTGATTCTGCCAAACCATTACCTTGAGGGTAATATTTTGATGATGTATTCAGGTGAATACCATTCTTGACAACCCAATCACTTACTCTCAATCCAACAAGGCTAAGGCATTATCTAAAATAATTAACTCAGGTACTCCAAATCTGGTTACCAAATCTCATAAAAGTTGAGAACAATAGTTTCATTGGCTTCTTTTAAAGCCACAGCTTTGGTCCATCTGGTAAAATAATCAGTTGCAGTGAGGACCCATCTGTGACCTGCACTAGAAGGTGGATTAATAGGTCCTATAAAATCAATGCCCCTTCTCATAAAAGGTTGTTCCACTTGAATAGGCTGCAAAGGAAAAGATTGTAGCCTCTCTTTGCCTGCAAACAAGGCACACTTAACACATTTTCTTGCCCAAGCATGAGCATCCATAAAGAGGCTTGGACAATAGTAGCCAGCTCTCATGATCTTCCAAACTATGGTTCTTGGGGCAAAATCTCCCCCAACTATTCCATAATGGAACTCATGAAGAACCTTATCAATCTGATCATTGTCAACGCATCTCAATAGTACACCATTGTGATCTTTTCTAAATGGAACATCATTAACTAGCAATAAGGAATAGATTGTAGTCCAAAATACCTCTTTTTTGCTCTATCCAAACCTTGTGGGAACTCACCAGTCTACAGGAAATGAGTCATATCTCGCATCCAACTTGTACCCAATGCTAGTATAGCATTCTGAGGCTCACCATTAGTGACCAAAACTGTCTCCTTTGTTTCCAACCCATTTTCAGACCTTGAAGCAATTTGTTCACACAGCCCCTTTCCCCTCACAAGCTTAGTAATTTTGATCTCAATGTCATATTCCATGACCTTTGTAATCCATCCTACCCTTTTCTCATTCAAGTCTCTACTTAACAAAAACTCTTTCACACTAGGGTGAGCAACCATTAAATGCACCTTATTGTTAGAAACTGAGTGTTTAAACTTTTTCAAACTCCTAATGACTTCCAATACATGTTTCTCAACAAAGCTATACCTATGTTCATAGTCTTCCAAACCTTGACTGAAAAAGGAAATGGGTTGTTCTAAACCATCATCATTTTGTTGTACCAACATTGTAGAAATGGTGTTTATGCTACCAAAGGCATTCAAAATGAAATCTTTTGAAAATTTTGGATTTACCAAAGTAGGAGCTGCTAATAAGGCCTCCTTTATAGCTTTAAAACTACGCTTGGCCTCCTTGGTCCAGCTGAGACTTGCATTTTTCTTCAACATGGAAGTTACTGGTTTCAAGAGATTAGCTATATCAGGAATAAACCTTCTAACAAAATTAATTCTGCCAAGAAAACTTTGTAGCCCCTTTTTATGTCTGGGGAAAGGTAAATCCAAAATGACACTTACTCTTTCTAGATCAATGGTGATCCCCTATTTTGACACTACATGTCCTTGAAGCTTGCCTTCATGGACAACAAAAATGCATTTTTTGGGGTTGAGGGATATACCAAACTCCCTACACCTCTCAAATAATCATTTCAAATGTGAAATATGCTCATCCGTATTCTTACAAAACACTGTTATATCATCAAGGTAAATGAGAATGGGCTTATAGATCAACCCTTGAAATGCCATGTCCATTACCCTTTGGAAAGTGGTACCAGCATTGGACAGGCCAAATGGCATTCTTTTATAGCATGGTGCACCATTTTGTGGTAATTACAGTCTTATACTGGTCTTCTTCTTTAACTAAGACTTGGTTATAGCCTGAATAACCATCTAGTAATGAGAACCTTTCTGAACGAGCTACTACTTGCAAAATCTGCTCCATAGAGGGCAACAGATAATGATCTTTTAATGAGGCTCTATTGAGGTCTCTAAACTCTACACAGAGCCTAATCTCTCCATTTTTCTTTCTAACCAAAACAAGGTTAGAGACCCAAGATGTATGCTTGATTGGGAAAATGATGCCTCCCTCAACCAGCTTAGTCAATTCTTTTATCATAAGAGGCTCAAGCTTAGGATTTAAAGGCCTTTGTTTCTGCCTAACAAGTTTTTCATTTGGCTCTAATTCTATGGTATGTTGGGAAATTTGGGGATCAAAACCCTTTAAATCTGAATACTCCCATGAAAATACTTCTTGAAATTCTTGAAAAAGAGCAATAAAATATTTCCTATCTTCTTGTGAATAGATTTTACCAATTTTAAGGAGCTTACCTTTGAATATCTCAAGCTCTTCATAATGTTCCTCCTTGACTTGCATGTTGTTCTTGCTCTTTTTTAGTTGATCATTAGTGCTAAAGATAGATTCCAAGGTGACTAGACCCTTGGGAAGCTTGTTATTTCTCAACTTAATGATTTGATCATCATATTGCTGCTTGAGCTTATCTTGGTTTACCATTGAAAATTTGTCTTCTTCTAGTAGAAAACTCAAAACATGTTCATCACTCTCAAAAACTTGCCAATGAGTGTTATTATCAAGAATAGAAGGTCCAACAACCTTGGCATACTGCTGCACTTTTTCCTTCTTAATATTATTAAGTATATCAAACTGAGCCCCTATTTCAGCTAGCTTATCTGTATGCTTATTCTGATTCCTAGGAATAGAAACCAGATTGAAAGCATTGAATTCTTCTATCATGTCCCACACTATGTTTGTAGGACTTCAAAACATCATTTTTTGTAACATGTAGACCCCTTACCTGATTTACAATCAGCTCACTATCACCATATACTTGTAAGCAGCCAGTCTTCCTCTTTCTAGCCCATTACAACCACTAAATCAAGCCTTCATACTTAGTAGTATTATTAGTACATGAAAATGCAAAACAAAAAATAAAAATAATACTTTTCACCTTGTGGGAACACAAGCATTACACCCCCACTAGCTCTATTCTTGCTTCTAGAGCCATCAAAAAACATTTTCCATACTTCATCTTGTTGTTCAAACTATTGTTCTACCTTCTTTTCGAGGTTTGGGATAACTGCATCAAGTTCATGCAGCATATACACACCCAAACCAACTTCTTCAATGTTGTTGCTTGGATTATCTTCCACATTTACTACTGCCCACTGATTTAGAAGAATGTCTGGGACATTTTTAGCTTGTGAAATTAACTCTTGAGCAGCAACATGCTCACTATCATGAAAAATAGCACAATTGGCATTAACAGTACTTGGTACATAGGGCTCAATATGGTCCTTGGCAAGTGGTTATGATTTAATGATTACTTTTGTCCCATATCTAGCCCTAAATATCATGTGGGACCAATTTGAGGACAAGTAACCTCCTATTTTGGCAATGAAATCTCTTGACAAACAAAAGGAAAAATGAGGTGGTAAATCAATGACAAATATATCCTGAGGGATGGAAAAATTTGGGCAGGCATGTAAAGTAAGGCTTAAATCCTTAATGACACCTACGATGTTAATGGTTGTCCAATCAAGTTGGACCACTCCCTTTTCAAGAGGTTGATATTTCAATCCTAACCTATCAACAATTTGTTTGGGCATGACATAACTACTTGCCCCTGAATCTACCATGCAATTATGAACCAACTTATCCCCTATTATCAAAGATACATGAAAAGAGGGAGGTTTGACATCTTTACCTGGCTGCCTACTGTTGTCTTGAGGTATATTTGTAAAAACAACCTTGACTTGACCTACTGGAACATCACTTGAAACACTCAAATTAGTTAATGCAAATTGTAATAAATCTTTTTGACCAAGAATGGATAAATAATCCCACATTGACATGGTTACATTCATTTTCTTCATGGACTCAATAATGTTGAAAGGTGTGGCAGTGTTTACCTTTTCATGAGTCCTTGCAACAACAAGGTCTGGCTGCAAGTGGGTTGATTAGGGTTGGTTCCCAAGCTTCTCTTTACTGGTGCCTTGTGGATTTCTTTGCAAAATGTGTGGTACTTGAGAATTGGATGGGCCAACAGCTTCCTTGTCCTTGTTTGTTATTTGTCCAATTTCAAAAGCCCTCTTCTTGGCTCTAGTACTAGCTGCTATTAGAGAATCATCTCTATTCACTCCACAAAATTCCTCTCCTTGCCAATTTAAGAGAGTTGTATCACTTGTAGGGAGATCACGTTGTTGTGGAGATTCATCATTAGGCACGTTATGCATACTTGAAACATTTTGCACCATCAAAGCCTAGTTGATAACCCCATTTGAGCATGTAGCTTGATTATGGGGTTGCTTGCAGGGAAAGCACCACTCAATTAGCTGCAAGGTTATTCTGAATAGGTACAAGATCCCTAGTTGAACTGATTAAGCTAGATTGTATGGATGAAAAGGCCTTAGATTGATATTTTTCCTTGCACCTTGGTAATTCTCCTGATATGGCTACTTGTTAGCTTAATATGGCTGAATTTGACCTTCATTTTGAGGTTGATAAGGCTTAAAACCTTGGAATTGTTGCTTCTTAATGCTCACTAGCTCATTGCCAAAGGACTGAAGTATACTTTCAATCTTTTGTTGATTGCTTTTAATCTCTTGTAATTCTTGAGATGGACTTGGGACAGCAATTTCTTGGCTAACAACAGTTGGTAAAGGGGCTATTTGAGGTGTTGGAAAGGTCATAGGAGGCTATATGTCAAGGAAAATGGGGATAGGAGGTCTAGGAGCAATTATTCCAGCTTGTATGAGGTTATTTTCAGCCCTTAAAGCTATTTCATAAGATAATGGCAATGTGTTTCCACCCATTGATTGTATCATAACAACAATTTCACTATTTAAAGCTCTTAAAAAGTAAAGAAATGCATACTCAGTTGGAGGCCTTGTGGTTTCAGGAATTTTGTCCCATGTCCTTTGGAAACGGAAGTTAAAGTCTATCATTCATTTATGGGGAGCTCTCTTAATAGTGGTAAGCTGCTCCACTAATGAAAATTTGTCATACTTATCCTCAAACTGCTTGCATAATGCTTCACCTAGTTCATCCCGTGTTCGAATGGAGTTAACTATTAAACCTCTGAACCATTGAAGTTCCTTCCTCTAAAAAGATGTTGCTAGCAGCCTCAAAGCAACATTTTCTTGTGTTATATGATGCACTGAACACAAATTTTCTACATCTTTGATGTGCTCTATTGTTGTGGTTTGATCCTCAGCTATGAAATATGGGAGAATTTTGAGGGAAATCATGGGAATATCATCATGTTGGGCTAAATTTAGCAGGCTACATCCATTAAAAGTAACAAAGGCTTGATTCCTTGGAACTGCCATTAGTGGAACCAAAATTTGTTGCCTCGCAGTAGGATTTGTAACTCTCATTGCAAGTGGAGTTGAAATTGTCTTTCTTGATGAAACATGAGATCTCTTTGCTATTATGCCTTGTCTTCTAGGTGGTGACAACTGCCAGTATTCAAAAGGAATAAAACTTCCTCTTGTCTATATTTTTCTCATAAGTTGTTGCAGCACTAGTTTATTGCTTCTTCCACACGCAAAGTCGCCAGATATGTTGTTTTTAACCTCTGAAAGGCCTAAAATTCACTGCCTACATATCAAAACTAGAAATAACATGTAATTTCTTGAACTATCTTGATTTGACGGTCCCACGAGGCATGCCAAAACTATTAGCTCTCAAATCTGCACCCTTGCTAAGTTACAGAACTTAGCAATTTGGAGTAACATGGGAACACTCCTAGGTTGTGGGTCACCTAAACTTGGATTTTACCTCCAAATAAGGCTAGCTCCTAAATGGTATCACCTAAAGTACTGCTAAACTAATGATTTTCTGAGGAAAAGGGGAAAGGATAACTTAAACTAAAAACAAACTAAAAATCTTCTAAAGGTGATGCACCAAATCACTAACTAAAACCTATAAAATAGCTCACATACACAGTTCAAACAATGATAAAGCTTCACATACACAAATCATTTCTATATGCTTCTTGCATAAACATTTCATAAGAAGGTTTAGAGCTTAACTCCTAGAAGGAAAGATACTTTCATAGCTAGAACATTCTACTTTCAACACAACCTATAACCTACAACATATGTATTCTTTTGCAAAAGGTGCTAACAATGAAACAAAACCACAAGGAAAAGATAATTTCACATGTAGTAGCATCAATCAAACAAAATACACACAATAAAAAAAATGAGAAGTTAAAACAACTTTACTTCATTGATATCCAAGGTATCCACTGTAATACAAGTCTGTAAAAGAGTTACAATACTGCTCCTGCTAAAAGAAAACTCCAAAAATGAGTTACCATACTGTTGGAAAGGAAAGAACTAACTCCAAAAACTCTGTTTGAAGTTACTTATGCTTTTTTGGAAACCTACCCCACACAAATCCTTCTAGAAGCTTCCTTGTTGGATGCAACAGAAAAGTCCAAAATAAAGCACCCAAAACCCCTCCAAAAGGTCTCCAAAGTACAAAAAAGTCAATCCTTGTCCTTACCCATCACAAAAACATGAGAATCTGCCTCTAGATGCTCTCATTCTCTCCAAAACTCAATCAAAAACAACCCACACTTTCCACATGTTGGTCGACCTCCTCCAACTTCCCCATATGCATGGCACAAGTCATCTGACTCATACCTTTGGTATGATCTGCAAAGGCATAAAGACTCAACTCCACCCTTTAGGACTTGGTCCTATCAACACATGTTTTTCTATTTTGCATTTAAAATAACATTTATTTAAATGGCTTATAATTACACCACTTAACTACATGTTTTACATTTGAAAGTGAATGCAAAAATAACATAAGTTATGAAAGCATCTACATTTAGCATATACAAGGGCTCCATAAAGTTCACTGGGAATGAACATGGCACAAGGGTATACATTAGTCTCATTGCAATTATTTTAAAAGATAGGTAAAAAATTCCTAAGTGTGGTGGCAAAAACCTAGGGTAAGAAACCCTAATCAACAAAATTGACCAAAACTTTGTAAAGCATTTCATTTTTTACCATCGAGCTTTCTAGAAGCTCTCTTGGGCTGCCGACATAGGGTTTCATGAGAAGGTTTTCCAAATGATTCCCATGGCGGTTTTGTGTGAAAAATATCAAAATTGAGTTGGGGTAAGCCTTTTCTTGCAGAAATATTGACCATTTTCTATTTATCTGTGAATAAAAAGCTCACTTGGAGCTCTATTGATGCAAAACAGATGAGGATATTTTGATTTTCTACTTATTCCTTCTTGTAATGAGCATTCCTCAGCATTCTTTTTGTATGTCTATATTTCTCTATCATTTTCTGTAGAAACAAAAAGCTTGTTCGAGCTTTGTTTGCAGAAAAGTGAATGTAAAAGAATATTCTTGCTCTTCCATGTAGATTATATGCGCTCTCTTGGAATTTCATGCATTTCCTGCAGTTTAATGGTTGTGGCCATGTGCTTCTATAGATCATCTTACATTTTTTGTGTTTTGCATTCTCTAGAAATGATGACTCATTTCAAGCTTCAAAACGCAGAAAATAAGAACAAAGATTTGGTTATTTGTGTATTTACTTGCCCATTTCATGCATTTCCTGGAGAGAGAAATAGAAGAATTCCACGACCATATATACTATCTGCAGGTCTGGGGTCTCACTATCTCCATTTTTTTCTTTTGAGTTCCTTTTCTCAAGGCCACAGCCTCATAATTTACCTGCAGGGAACTCAAGGGCTTTGTTCTTTTTTGCATTTTTTGAGGGTTATACTTTTGCTTGTACTGGAAGTTGAAACTTTGAAAAACATAGTATTTTGTCTCTTCATTTTTTCCTTAATATCACCATGCACAACACTGAAACCCTCCTTCATGTGGCCACAATCTTCACTTTCTGGGTCTTCATTTTTTATATATGCAAATGAGGGGTTTGAAATTTTTGGGTTATTACAAAAATCCATACCCATGTTCACTTTTCCTCATGCATTCTTTTGTTTCCCTCTCAAGAGCTTCAAGGGTTTTCATTTTGGCAGTCTCTTAAATCTTTCACTATTATTTTAAGAAAAGTGATGAAAGGTTTTACTTGATTTCCTGTATTATCTCTTCTTGTACTTGGCCTGGATGAACCCCACAACTGCATTTTTTATTGTCAAGGACACTACATTGGCTGCCACCTTGCATTGAATGTGAATAAACTTTAATACTAAAGCTACTGCCTTCTCTTCATGGTGGATTGTATTATGTCTCTTGACACAGTATAAAGAGATCTCTAGATTGTTCCTTATCCTCCTTTCCTATCTTGAAAGCCTCCTTATCCTTCAGCACTTGTAACCTTTTCCTAAATTGTGTACTTGAATGCATCTATCTTTGTCAACTGAAAGAGACAAGGCTGGTGAAAATAAAAAATAGCAATGCCAAATATCATCAGTACAGTAAAAATAATAAACTCGCTCTGTATCTAGAACTTGTGATTTTCCCTATGCTTGACTTCTTTCATAAGGGTTATGACGCTAAGAGAGGACTACCCCTCTCCTCTCTATGGTCTGAAAGACGATCTTGGATAGTCATGGTTGCCCTTGCCTTGATTGCCATGTGATACAATGGAATCATCATTATGAAAGAAAATGAGAACACACTATATTTCATCTTCATCCATTACCAGAAGAAAACTATCTCCACTTGCATGCTGCCCCTTTTCTCATTGTTGACTGTCTAATTGCCAATTGCCCCAAAGTTGCCATATGCTCCTACCTTCAATATTTAAGTTGACCTCCACTTCTTCCAATACTCACAATAGAGATTGAGTAATTGATGTTTGGTATTGCAAGAACATCAAAACAACACACATACTTTGAGCAAGACATATTGATCACATCTTGAAAAAAATACTACCTATCCATGACTGAAAACTCTTCAAAACTTCCAAACACATTTTAGACTTGTTCACTATTCTTGCGTTGTTTTCCTATTGATTGTAGCATAAGCATATGAAAACCATACTCTCATAGTCCTCTAAAATGCTATCTCTTAACAATATGCTTTGAACTCTTTGAAACCTAGGAGAATTTGTGACTGTCCTACCTGAGCATTATAGTCATGAGTTTCTTTACTCATGAGGCTTGGTTGTTACCTTTTAACTATGTCCTTTTGCAAGACATATTACTCTCTTTTGATTCAGAGAAGGACTGTTCTTTATCATGACTAAATGTCCATGTCCTCTCAAGGGCTAAAACTTGAAAGATATTTCCACTGTAACATTGTATCATCTGCCTAATCTATTGTAGTGTATCATGGCAGTATCTCTATCTGCACCATTTACACAAGTCTACTCCTTTATGCTTGATGGTCTTTGTCATGAGATGACTGCATCTTGAAACATGTTCATTATTTGTGCATAGCAACCCACTGCCTCTCACTCTATCATAACTCTATTTAGCATTGTTAATACCGATGCATATTATAACTACCTTCTTGGTATTTATTGTCTCGGTATGGCATATAGATCCTATGTTTATGCAAAAATTTCATTGTTTTTCCATTTCTGTGGAGACTTGCCATCCTTTGACTATTCCTTTGTGGAAACTCTGCTTTTCAAAAACCTCTGAATTATCCTTCTAGGCTTGCTACTCCACAACAGTCATTCATGACTGTCCTCCAAGCCATGCCATATAGAAAGAAAATATGGCTCGTGGCACTTTTACATTACTCTGAAATGACACATTTTGTAAGAATACATTTTATCTTACCATGGTCAAATGGTGTCAATTTAACAAAAAATAAGAGTTTATTTTGGAGGTGCCCCACATCTATCTATAGGTGTAAATGAAACATTCATAGGCCCCAAAAACTTTGAGAATTGTTTCATCATATATTGGCATTTTTTTGCTCTTAGGGATCTTAATAGACTTTGCCAAAACCTTGTTTCCCATAGGGACTGACACACCTAGGGAACAAAATACTCGCCTAGTATTCAACCTCCCACCCAATTTTTTTGGCATATTCAATTCCACCCTATGATCTATAAAATAAAAATATGGCTATTGACACCTTTGTATTCCCCTCAAATAACATATTTTGTAAGAATACATCTTTTGAGCATTTCCATGGTCAAATAGTGTTGAATTGATGAAAAATGAGAGGTTATTTTGAATTGATGAAAAATGAGAGGTTATTTTGGAGAGACTCGAAATCCACCTATAGGTCTAGACAAAACATTTATAGGCCCCATGAACTTTGAAAATTGTGCCATCATAGATTGGTAATTTTTTACTCTTAAGTCTCTTAAGAGACCTTACCAAAACCCTATAGACCATAGGGATTGACACACTTGGGGATTGAAGCAAGGCCCCCCAAATCATTTACCCACCCACCTAGATATGTTGGCATAGTTCGTTTAGCCTAATGATGTGTAGATTTTTATGACTATCCTGAGTATGGAAATGAATTTTTATGTGGATTATGATAGTGAGTAACCCTCTATTTTTGGTGTAGATCTCATTTCAACCCCTTGTTCATCTCTCCAAACTCCCTAAAATAAAATTCTAATAAGTCTTCATACAGATATTTCATAACCTATGGGCTCTCAAACAACCTAATAATGGTCCAATATGACCATAACACCCATGGACTTCTTGAGACCCTTTTAAAGATTTTTCTCCCCTTTCTTCTATGGCCTTGAAGCCCTATTGTCTTTAGTAGTATTGTGTTTTTTATATATGTATGCTTCCTAAAAATGACATAACCAATGTGATAGATGGATAAGGCACATATAAATACATGGGGATGTCTATATATGGGGATAGTAAAGGGTACCAAAATGAGCCCACCTTCATAAAAAGATTGTGTAATATATTGATATGCACATGTATTAAGACACTATTTTAATATGGGGACAAGACTATATAGGAAATGACATGAGTAGGCAAATATTATGGCAAGATATATGTACAATTGCTAAACATAAAAATTTTAAACTTTTATACCAAATTTAAGGATATTTCAATGAAAACATAAAGTTTAACTTTGAAGATAGGTACTTGATTTATTTGTCCTCAAATATAAAATTGTTGCAATGAAAGCATAGTATAATAGTGGAGGAATAAATTATGTTGTTGGCCTAAAATTGTAACTCTAGAAGTGATATATTTCAATATAGGGTAAATGTGTAATTTATAAAATTATTTTATAACAATTTAGGTCCAATTACAAGTAATCAATGGTCACAATAAAGAAATATAACATGTCACCACAAGTTCACATTAAAAAACCACAAAGATTTATATGAACATTAAAGAACCTACATTCACAATATGAGAACTAGAAAATATTATCAATAAAAACACACCCACAAGAGCCATGTGACCAATAAAAATATGAATACCACAGAGTAAACACATCACAAATTCCATAGAGAACTTTTTAGTTGTTACTGATTTTTCATACTTGACTTTATAAACATTACTTAAAACCAAAGAAAGGAAGATGAGTTATTACAAAATAAACTAATTAGATTTGACTAAAAACATTAATATTATCATTCATGCAATTATTTTAAGGTAGGCACCATAAAACAAAAAGGAATATTTAAATACCAAATGTATGAACTATGTACTTTTATCTAATATTGGCAATATAAATCCATGTTGTTATCAATTTAGAATTCAAGTGAAATCTTTAAGCTAAAATTAGTTATCTTTACTTTTATAGTGACTCAAAAATATCCTCAACATAATTAAATTCATAAGTCTAGACAAAATGGGCTATAAGGTGATTAATGATTATTATAAAATTTGTAAAAGAGGTCATCTCCCAACAGCTTGGAAAGAGATAACAATGAATATTGTTTTTGATCTTTGAATCATTTTCAAAGACTTGTCCTACAATTAAAGAGGTTAAACTAGCTAATGTGGGTTGGTTAGGAAAGGGGTTTTTATTATTGAAGTGAACAACCAAGATGCAATCACGATATACTATCTACAACACCAAATAACCTTCCACACACACAAGAAAGAAGCAAAAAAAGATGTTATTCCACCAATCAAAAATACAATATGAATACAATATTCACAAGATGCTCAAGATGCTTTATAATATACTTAACATGCAAGAGAGGCCTTGCTTATATATACAAGGTGAGAGATAGAATTAAACAAGATCAATACAAGTGTATTAATCCTATGACATGAGAAAAGAAATATTAAATGACCTAGGACATAAGAAGTAAATGCCAAAAAGATAAGATAATATTTTATTACAACTAAGACTTCTAGTAAGATTGATATAACCTAAGTAAACTTAACATGTAAATAAGACTTATTAGGTGAACTAGTTAGGTAAAACACCTTATTCACACCAACGTTTATACGCCTTGCACAAGAAAAAAAATGCTTAATTATGTAAAATAAATATTTAGTTTTGGTACATATTTAGAGATGTGTTCAACCACATTAAATATTTATTTGGGTCCACTTGTAAAGTTGTACGTAATATTGGTTAGATATTTTATGTGTAGGTTACACATTAGAAAAATATTTAATATTGGGAAAACTTAGTATCAAAAAGTAAATGTTGGGGTCAATGGTTTTGTGCACCCATGGTTTTGGGACACATGCTTTTTCCAATACTACAAGTTGTGTTTATGTGAGGTTTAATCTATAAAATCAGACACATGTTTAATGGTTGGGATTGAATAGTCGGCTAAGTTGGCTATCATAACCTTTGATGTTGGTTGTCATTTGTATTAAACTCTCTTGTAGAGTGCATATGTGAAGCATGGAATGGATGTGTTGTTGCATGGATACCCATTATTCTTGGAGACATGGAAAATGCATTAGATGAGCTTGATGTTTGAAAAATATTTATAGAGACTCTTTAAGTGTATTGTAATATTTCATTGTTGAATAATAAATTGAGTGTGTATGCTTTTGGAGGTTGGGCTTTTCCCTTTTGAGGGTTTTCCCAAGGTATATATCAAGTTTATTCTTGTGTTATGTATTCAATATTTACATTATGGTTATTCTTTAAGGTTGTCTACATATTTTTCTCTAGTAGGGTTATGCAGGAAATGGTTTGATCAACTTTGTAATTTCCTAGAAAAAATGCATACAATTCATATATAGGTGAATTTGAGATCAAGCTAATAAGAATTGTGTTGATTATAATATTACGAGGGAGGATATATTTAAAATGAGAATTTATTCTTTAATTAAGTTATTATGAATAAAGGGATCTAATCCATTGAAATTATTGAAGAATCGGACTTAATGAGCAACTATATGTCTAGAAGATATAAATCTTAGTTGATTGTGCAACAAATAAACATACCATCATCCTCACCAATTAAATTACAACCTTTCAATCTTTTAATTATTTTAAAATTAATCCCCTATTCATGGCGCAAGCAAAGCAAATTCCACCTCCAAACATAGAAAACAAGCAAGATGACTTCCCCTAATTAGTGATTGGGCAAAATTGAACTTTAATGGAGCTCTATTGGTTACTCGAGGGATTTTGGTGCAAGGTGCATAATAAGAAATTCAAATAGAAATTGCATAGCTTTTATGTCAATGAAATTCGTTGAAAGAACAAATAACAAGACTGAAACTCAGACATTAATTCTCGATCTCTAAAACTATCACAACCTAATTTCAACAATATAGAAATTGAAAAAGATTCAATAAATATAATGAATCTTTTATATATATATATATATGAGATCCACATAACTGAAAGATCCATAATATCTTATTATAGGCCAGACCAATTCTTGACTCCTCCACCTCCTTCACGATTCAACACACATAGAGGGAATTGGGCCAACTTTGCCTTTGGCATGTCCTATACCAAGAAATATAAACATATAAAGGAATGAGAAACTCTTAGATTATTGGATACTCTAAATTCTAAGACCGCCACCATCATCATGAAACATGATCGAAGAGAATGATGTGTGTGGTGTAATGACACCTTTCTTAGTTATTATAAGATTATGTGGGGAGCAGGGATTAAACTCGAAGCATGATGTTCATCCCCTTCATTATTTGAATCATACCTATTACTAAGAAATAGACACAAATGTTAGGCTCACCTATAAATGGATGTTGTGGGAAGAATCGATACATAGTGAATACCAATACCCCCTCCATGTTTGTAGCGATCGTACTAGTTAGTCGAGGAGATGGACATCGTACGGGCATTATCAAAGGCCGATCAAGACACAAATGTTAGGTGGCCTAATAATATTATCTCTACAACTTCTCGTCTTCTAGTAGTAGGTGGTGTCTAGAATGGATGATTTCATTGTTAATTCATAGTTTATATAACAGGACTGATAAACATTGGTTTCAGGAAATCAATCCTTAACAATTCATCGTCATGATAAATTCATTTCATGGAAAATTCACCACAGTATTTCATCGCCGTGGATAATTCATCACATAAATTAGAAAATTTGATTTATGATAATAAAAATGAAAACATTTTTCAATATATTTTATTTTATTCTTACAACAATATTAGTCATCTCTATTCTTTTACAAAAACAAATCTCAAGGTCTTGGATTAAAAAATGTTAATACGATGAATTATCCACAACATGAATTGGTGTGGTGAATTTTCCACGAGATGAATTTATCATGGCGGTGAATTGTTGGTGGTGAATTGTTGGCGGTGAATTTAGTGAAGCCGATAAACATAGTTGATTGGTGTGCTATAATTCGGTTTGCATCGATTAAATTAAAATAATTATATAATTTTTGTTTGTGTATATGGATGGATGATGCTTTTTATATGATTTTTTGTTTGTGTATGTAGATGGATGATGTTTTTTGTTAGTAAAATTATCAAAAGAATTTTGTTGACAAAAACTCTATAATATAATGAACTAGATTGATCCAAAATTTTGCTATCCAACTAAAAATCTATATATTTTCATTATAAGTTTTAATGAGAGAGAACAATCCTTTAAATTGTGTTTACTCAACCAAAAAAAAATATTTTAAAATTACATAATAGAAAAGCATGATAAACTTTCTATTATAGAAAATATCTCATATGCAAAATAATTACTTAATCTAATCAACTAATATAATTGTACTAAATTTTAAAAATAAAAATATAATTATAAAAAGCATATTCTTTTAAGAAACCATGTGGATCTTTAAGGATCATATCCCTTCTAATACCATAAAAGATCAAGAAAAAAATTGTTTAGTCTCACTCCAAAGTTGTAGCTTTATTAAGAAAAGGATTGATTTAATTTGTCGAGAGTGATGGATTTGTGATCATCTACATCTTGAAAAAGAAATTGATAGTGATGTAATGATATGCAATTCTAACGTGGAAATTTCATTTCTATTGGAAGGTCGTGCTTGGAATATTTGTCTCTTAGAAAATATGAGATATTTGTGAAGATATAGTATTTGCTTTATTAAAAAATGATTTTTTTTAATAAAAGATATTTTATTTAGAATGAACACTATCATGTATAGGATACATAGATTCCATCAATTTTTTTATTTATTTTATTTGATTATATGTAATTATAAGTAAATTTATTGTTTAATAATAATTTAGAAAATATATTTTATTTTATTTAGTTATAATTTTTTTATTCAATTTAAAGTGTATTTTATGAAAATTGAATGTATATATTTGATTAAAGGTTAGTTTAGTATTTTTAATGTAATATGTTTTTTTTTAGGATTGAAATATTTTATAATGTCATTTTTTTGTATATATTTAAAGGTGTATGGTCTCTTAAAATTTAAATAAAATAAAAAGAATAAATAAAATAATTTTCTTATAAATCTCTCAAATTTGATAGAAGTAATATGCACACCTTTTAAAAAGTAAATGGAATCAATAGAAAAATAATCTCCCTATAAATCTTGAGGAATTAAATTTAATTATAAAACCAAGATAAATTTATCTTGAATATTATAATATTATTTATTGAAATAAAATTTAAATAATAATTTTAGTTTTTAAATTTCATACATCAAATTATTTTCACACTCAACAATAACTTATAAAAAACTACATTTTACCTTTACTTTTATATTGAAAATTTATATATAATATATATTAGAAATAGTGACAACAATTGTACTTTATAAAAGAAGTGGCATGTCCCAACGTGAAAGCATATGATCATGCACTTTATTGATCAATTTGTTAGTAAAAAAATATTTTTTTTATAAACCTTTATAAAAAAAATGTTGATGTTATAAAGTAATTATTTTAAATTTTACTTTTAGTTCTATTTTAGACAAATACAAAGTGCACTATAAATTATAAATAATTATTATTATATAAAGTACTAAAATTTTCTTTTTTTAATATAAGTAATTATTACAATAATGATATTTTTAGAACATATTCATTTAACACAAACACTTTTTAAAATATATTATAAAAAAGAGAAACAGTGAAGATAATCTACTATTTTAATCTTTTCTGCATTTGAATATTTTTCATTAATACTTAATGTCTCACAATTATCACACTTAATTTTTAAATTGTAATGAATATAAACATATTTAAAATGGGTCTATTAATATGAGAAGATAACATATTATAAGATGGTATACTTGGATGCCTAAGATATAATTCAAAAAATAATTTGCAATTTAAATTATCCTAGAATCTTGGCATTATTTGACATATACATTCACGAGGGAGGTAGAGTAGTATACTCGCAGTTATATTTGAATTTAGACTCAACAAATCATATTCCCATGCCTTGGAACTAGAGGAACAAGAGAATTTTATCATAATGGATGAGACCCACGTGATTTAGTAGACTTCAAAATGGAGCACTACACTCAAGGATGTGTTAATAAGTTATGGGTCAAATATTCCTGTGTAGTTATATTTTTTATTTGTAGACTCTTTATTAAGTGCAGGTGATACTCTTTATTAGAATCTTTAGTTGATACTTTTTTCAGTACTCCAAAGGTTAATTGGATTAGGAAATACTGTAGTATAACAGTTATTTGGTTACAATAATAAGTGTTGAGTACCCATAGCAATTAGGTAGTTGTTTGTATTCATTCACTTTGTTTTAAGAAATAGAAGTCTATTTCGGTTAAAATCTTTTATTGCATTTAACAAAAGGTTTTAATTTTTATCACAAAACCTTTTAGAAACCTGACATACAGTTCTCAATTTCTTCCACTTCTCGCTGTTGGTCATAAAGAATTGGCAACAACAAGTGCAAAGCGTAAAAGTAACATAAGTGAGAAGAGAATATCTAAGAAGAACAGTACAAAAATAGAGGGTGACAAAGGTGGTTGAATTGTAGCAGTGAGGGGAGATATTATATGGTTTATTATTGGAGAATAGGTAATGTTTTCCAATCTTCCAACAAGCAGGATGGTTGGATTATTTTCTCTAGCTTATTGAATATAATGAACTAATGACTCAACAATTTTCAAGTACCTTGCAAAATGACGAAGCCATTATAAGAGGATTAAGGGTAGATGCTTCAGAGGTAGTGATAGCAAAAGTATCAGGATTTCCATGAACAAGGGAGGAATTCGCAATGAGTGTAGATGTAATTTCTACTAGAAATGAGTTTTCAATGCTAAGAGAAAAATTAGATTTTACCTCCCAAGGTACAATACGCCTCTCTTTACCCTAGATTTGGGCTTTTGTTGCTTCTTACATTGTTAAATACTTAACCTGCGATGGTATACAATCACTTTGATACACTATGCACTTTAAAAAAATTAGCCATTTACACCATCAAAGGACTATGAATGTCCCTAATTTTTTGTACATTATTTTAAAAAGAATGTATACTGAATACAAGAGGAAAAGGAATCGATCAACCTTATCACATTTTTGTCTGGTCACTCTATTAATTAACATAAGTCTTAGAATCCAATTTCCCAACATATCTTGGGAATATTTCTTAGCCTACAACAATACCAATGATATTCTCACAAGGAAAAATGGAGAGGGAATTGATAGAGAAAAATAAATAGGAAAACCTTTTATGGTTGTAGAAGAGGGAAACATACCCTTTGGTTTCCCTATTGCCTCACCTACTTGCAACATTGGGGAACATGGAGAGCAGGAAGTGTAGGAAACTCAACCTGCAGCTTCTGAGGAGTAGCCCACAACATAAGGAATTAAAAAAAACCCTGCATCCACCAAGATCCCTTCTAAGCCTAAGAAAAGAAAAGGTGTGGCCTCTACTTCTGAACCCAAGAAGAAACAAAAGAGGCCTACACAACCAAGGAGGTAATCACACCACCTTAGAAGAAAAAGGCATGTAAAGGGGAAGGCCAAAAATTAAAAAGAAAAGATTATTGTGTGCAAACTGAAATAGATTATGATGAAGGAAGGGTTTCTAATAGTGACAAATAACCTAAAATTTTATAGCCTCTGTATCTGAGCAACAATTTGGATTTAGACTCAAAGGACTTATTTATAGCTAAAAAAGAAAACAAACCTCCAAGAAGCCTTGTTTTTGAAGAAGGGTTTGTGTCATCAGAGGAGGTTGAAGAAGAAATATTTTTGGAAAAAGAAGATGAGTTTATTTTGAAAGGAAGAAATGAGAGCAAGGAGATACAAGAAGCCTCATAGAGAATTAAAGAGTTAGAAGAACATCTAAAAGGATACCAACAAAGGGAAGAAATTTTAGACAATAGAAATCGAGAGTTGGAGAAAGGTTGCATGCCTTTAATCAACAAAGGTTGGGATTGGAGAAGCTAGCATGATTGGTCATTTATGAAGTTAATGATAGGACTCCACATCCAATAAATTAGTCTACAACCCTGAGAATACCTAGAAGCCCTTCTGTGATAACCCTTGGAATTCAATTATGGAATAAGATCAAGGAATTATCCTAGAAATAGAAAGATTGAGAGAGGGAAAAATATGAATTGTTGACATCACATGTTAGGGAAGTTGACAGGAAAGATACAAAGATCAAGAAGCTGAAGGTCAAAATAGAAGAATTAGCTGAGAAGATAGTACGACTTTTGAAATGCAGACTTGCTGCTACGGTTTATACTATATACTTGCAGGAAAAGTTTTTGTGTTTTCAATTCAGTCAAGTAATTAGTGATCTTCCAATATCATTTTCCTTACCTAATTTATTATTGCAAATATATAAACAATCAACCTTAGATATACAAGATCAGTTATGCAAATTTTATTTGCATAACTTAGCCATTCATCTTGATTTTTCTTGGAATCCACTCATGTTTGTCAGATATGTTCAAATTAAAGCCTTGGATTAATTTATAAGGAATGAACATCAAAAAGGAGAGGGATTATTAGGAGAGAGAAAAGTCATTTCCCTTCCTAATCAGAGTAGGAGTTGAAAATCCTCATGAGGTGGTCGATGAATGGATTAAATTGATATAATGGAGAAGGGAAAGGGAGAAGATTATGTAATATAGAGAACAGGATTATAAAAGGTTTCAAGAGCTTATGTTACACCCCATTTTGTTATTACTATTTTAATTTTACCTTTACAGGTAAATAGGATGGTAAATGCAATCATGAGTTTGATATGTTTGTTAAAAGAGTGGAATACTGAAATAGGTATTATGTGAAAGTATTGATAAATGCTTAATATAGCTTTGAAGAGTAAATATGTTTACATTTATTGCTTTATGAATATGCTTAAGTTATGATGCATATGGATTTATCATGAACGTCCAACTAACATTGTGAATGTATTTAGTTGGTTGCAGGGATAGGTTCATTCGTCTAGGCGGAGGGGAAGTATCACTTAGGAGAAGATCTTGGTCGAGTAACCAGTAACGTAACCTATCTGAGCTTTCACACACTCACAATAGTAAGATTGAGTCTAGACATAGTGTTGGGGAAATGGCAAGTCATTCTTAGTATGATGTGTTGCATTAGTAAGGGTTGTGATTACTCTTGAATGCATGCTTGGATGATGATTATTTGTTTAGAGCTTGTGAGTTCTTCCTTATCTTACTGTTTTGATTGTATGGTTGAATGAGTATTTGGGATATATTCACATATGCATATATATGCATATGTCAACATACGCGTACGATGGATATAATGGGATGTCCATACAAGTATGAAAACATATGTATAGATATGCATGTATGTATATAAATGTTTATTATGATGCTTGTGTGAATATAATCATGTGGTCATAATCATTTGGATATTAAATGGATCATTTGACCAACATGTTGCTATTTAATATATATATGTTTGTATATATAAAAATATGCACATATAAGCTTAAAAGCTTAATAGAGGAGGAGTGTGTATATGTGTGTGTGTGTATAAAATATATTATATTATTAATGTGTGTGAATGTTTACTCGTTTGTATTCATTTGTACATCAAATGTATACATACTTGATTGACTTGGGATATAAATATATATAGTAGTATATATATACATATATATATATATGAGGGATAGCGTTAATGCTATTTATCAGCATGCATATAAATATATATATATGTATGTATGTATGTATGTATGTATGTATGTATGTATGTATGTATGTATGTATGTATGTATGTATGTATGTATGTATGTATGTATGTATGTATGTATATATGTATGTATGTATGTATGTATAAGTGCATATATAAATGTATATATTTATAACCCTATGATGATAAGAAAGGGTAACTTGATATATATGTGTGTGTGTGTACATATTAAATATGTATATGTATGTATATGTGTTTATGTGTATGTATGAGTGCATGCGTATTGTTTGGTGGGTAATGATAAACAAGGACATATGCATTTGAGGTATCGAATGGAACTTGATTATTGAATGGTTGTGGGATATATTCATATGGGAGTGTATATATGTATACATATACATATATATACATGTAAGCATTAATGCTTATTATAGAGGTGTGTATATATATGTGTGTATATATGTGTGTGTGTGTGTAATATGTAATATAAATATGTATTTATAAATGCTTGCTATATATATTTGAAAATGGGTTGAGTATGACCCATAACACACCTTATAAAGGCATATGTATGTATATAAATATGTATGGATTTTGTAAGATAAGCAAGCGCTTATATAGTGTGCATGCCATATGAGAAGGTAGCTAAATAGATCCAAGACTCCATGATTTCAAGTGTTGTTTGTAAAGACTTACAGCCAATGCATAAGAGTTAGAAAAATGTGGGGAGCAATGCTAAGTAAGCCATGCACATGTATAGGTATGTGGAGCTTGTGAACTTAGGAAAGATTTAATTGTTTGGAAATTGATTAACCTATAAAAGCTTGAGGCCGATTTATTAGCTAAACCAAAAGCCATGTATATTATACTTGTGACTGTACTTTGAGAGGTCGAGTATTACTCATGCTGCCATGCATAAAGGAACAAGAATACTACAAAGTAATTCACAACATTAATTCGATATGTGGAGGAGACTTAGTCGACACCTTAGTTGGGAATAACTTTGACTTAGTAAACTCTTTAAACATTTTTTCATTTAGTAGTTATCAACAACAAATTAATAGCATGTACAACAAATCGTGGACTTGGTCAATTTGATAAATGAAGAGAGTTGACTCATATGAGTCTAAGTTGATTTGTTCTATATGTTGAATATTTGATATTGACTGATTCAAATATATAGTTAACCCACCAACTGTTTGAAAGAGCCATTTATCTTGGGGCCACCTTATGAATCCTATTCATTGTAGATATTCATTGTGAGAGTAATTTGAATTTCACTTTATCATCATGTGTTGTTTTGAAATAGTCTTTCACTGCTATCACCAAAGGTGGTCAATCTGTAGTATTTTTTGGCTGAGTATGTTCTTCTTTGTGTGCCACCTTTTAGCTATGTTAAGTGTGTGGTTTTGCATGGTAATTGTTGTCAACATACATGCCTATTCTATACGATGGAAAGTGTCTTTTCTGTTGTATAAATAGTAGAGAAAACTCACTAGTTTGGGACACATTCCATATGCTTTATGCACAGTATTTTATACATTTTTCTCTACAATTCATAGGTACAATATTCTATTTTATTTGAGAGAGAGCTGAGAGTATCTGTGAGGGCTTAGTTTATTGAGTGAAGTACATCATCAACTTGAGAGAAGAGAGTTATTGCGGCATAGCTAAAGGAATCTACTTTGAGCTAGTTGTTGTTGTGGAAAAATTGATTTACAGTCAATCAATTGGATAAGCAAAAACAAGCATGATGATATTTCTTCTTTTATTATTTAGTTTTTGAAAGATTGTTTTCCATGACTGCTTTGAATTGTCTATTATGATTACTTGCATTTAGGAAAAATAGTAATGCTTTGAAAAGGAATTAAAAGCTATTATGTTGTTTTTATGATGTGCTTGTATGTACTCCATAATAGGAGGTGTGTGTTTTTCATAAGTATTACATACTATATATGATTAAACATGAGTGGCATAAGTGTTACTCATAGCTAGGTTATTGATTTCACTAAGATAGCTTGTGTTTACTCCTAGGATTGTTTGTCCATTATGGGAGGGAGCTTGTGTATTTACTTTGTTAAGTAGATTTACTCCAAGTTTGTAGAAATGGTGATAGGTTATTCTGGGGTGATAGATTATCCATTGAAGGAAAAACCTATACGTAGTTCATGATGGCCTTAAGTCAAATCAGCCCTGAGTAGTGTATGTGATAGAATTACCTTCATTCAAAGTACTGAATGAGAACACTTTAGCCAAAGTAGTGTGACTACCTCTAGCTCCACTATTAGTTCACTGTGATCTAGTATTACATGCTAGTTCCAGATTGTGAGTTTACAAGTTCTAGTTATGTAGGTCACAACACTATGCTCAGTTGGTTGTCATTATCTAGTTACTCTACCAATCTCTTCATCGAAGGGAAGGGCCATCTATTGAATGATAGATGTGTGGGGGACCGCATATGAGTCCATGGTTGGCAGAAAAGCACTTGAGTGATGCTTCTCCTCCATAGTAGGCGACAGAAGACTGAGATTTGAAAGGAAGGATCCTGGACCATCTATAAGCTATTTGTTCTAAAGCTCGTTGAGCTATGCATGTAAATGTATGCAATCTTGTATTATTGTAACTTGTGAAATTATTGTAATGAAATGGAATCCTTATTGTATTGTTATGGCATCTTTGTTCGTATATTCCCAATAAAGAAAAGAAAAGAATTATTGCAATGGTTGTTACATAGTTTATTTACTGACACAGTGAAAACTTAGGAAATGTTTACTTCAATGAAGGGTTGGCATGTTACATATTACAACAAGAATCAAGAAGCAGGCACTTGAATCCTCTCAAGACAAATGGAGATAATTGATAGTAGAGTTGCACAGAAAAGAGCCCCATTTAGTTTTTAATTACCTTGCAGTAGTGAAAAGAGCCCATAAGTATATATCACCCTCCCTTGAAAACGACATCACCTAGCTTCCATTGAATTTTCATCCTCCTCTTCTCCTATTCCCAATTCCACATTGGAGTGGAAGGAGACAATAAATCAATGCAATAGAAGATACAAGATGGGAGAAGATATCAGAGCAAAGAAGATTTTACCTAAAGTAGGAGGAACGGGTTACCAGTACAACAAATTACAAGAAAGTTGTCTATTGTAATATTTTTTTTTCTAAGTTTAATAGGTCAAAAAAACTTCATAATCACACATTGTGATGTCATTCTCCTATTGAAGTAAACTTACATCATGCTGACATCGTCATCTAAACTATTTGATTAAAAAAATAAATTTTTAGTGCACTTGATTTACCCACAAAGTTCATATGGCCATGAGAAACCCACAAACTTTTGTTAGATATGGAATTCCTAAAATAGTTGGACGACAAGAAGTTATTGCAATATAGTTTACCCTAAAGTTCCCATAGATGTAGAAAAAACATTAGTGCTGGTTGGTTTAGGCAATAACATTGGAAGTGACTAAAAGTATTTGGTCGATACAAAAGAATCCATTTCACTTGACAAAGGGATTTCACGAATGCAAATAAACCTTTTGATGTTGATCATGCAGGAAAACACATCAAAAATAGTCAAATACATTATATCTTGTGAGAAATGATTGGTTCAACAATAAATCTCCATAAAGGCCCGAAGTAGACCAAACATCCGCATGAGGAAAGGTTCAACAACAACCCCAATAGTTTGCAAATCGATAACAAACCAAAAACATGCAAAGCCATAACTTAGCCAAAATTTTCCAATCTTCACCAAACTTGACCCACATATACCCATTAGGCTCCTCTACAAGGTGATATCATTATTTTTCTCAAATTATCTCTAAAATTCCTCCTAAATAAAATAATCAAAGCCAACATTACCAAAAAACAAAAGTAATAGAACTAAAAGGAAAAGGTTTTTTGGTTGATATGTAGGATTGCCTACGGGCCTAGATGCTCTTGCATCACTTGTATATTGGAAGTATGAGATGGTAGTCTAATATCATTTTTTACAAGTACATTGGTGTTATTAAACTATTGTTAGAGTGAATAGTGTAGTGTATTGATATTATGCCATGTACATTGAATATTAATACATACTTGTCCTCTTTCTCTAGTGGATTTTTTGAAAGGGTTCCTCCACATAAATGTTGTCTTACTATAGTTTTCTAAGTGTATTCTTTTTTATTAGTGGTAAAATAGGTTTTGAAGGGACCTAAAACCCTATCTAAACACTATCTAAACAAAGAATGTTTCCATTGATACACCAGAGACAACCAACAATCAAGCCACAACAAACAAGTTGCTAAAAAAATAACTTTTGAGCCTAGAAAAACATCAAGCAATCAACCAACAGTTGCAAATAAACAATACACAAGCTTCTTAAAGATGCATAAAACAAAACACATCACCCATCTTAACTCTCTACCTCAATAGGAGAGTAAGAGGAAAACTAGAAAAGAGGGCAACAAGAGTCCCCTTACACCTTTTCCAACCCTCTCCAACAATACCATTATCCACCTCAATAGGATAAAACTCCATCTTAATAGGAGACGCAAGAGAGGGCTCCAACTGGATCAAAAGTAAACCCCCAACCACACACACAGGTTCACACTCCACTTTACATAATATTTTATCGTAATCCAATACCAATAAATTAATTTTGGATTTTCATACATTTTATTACAATATTTTCATCGTGATTCTCAATAACCTCCTTATGTTGCTTCTTGTCTGGTCAAGTTTCTTTGGCCCTCTCCTCATTTTGTGCTCTAGTTTGGGGTGACAAAGGCAAAATCCTCTCCTCCCTTACCTCACTTTGAGGATGGGGATAAAAAATTTTCATGGGTGATCATACAAAGGAAGAAGAAAGGTCTTCCTAAATCTACTTTGGATTCGTATACTTGGGTCAAGAGTGTATTAGTTGCTAGAACAAGGTCAAAAATAGTTAAGGTATTTAGCCTATTTGTCTTGTGTTGCTACTAGTGTCGAGTTATTGCAACTTCATATCTTGTTGTCTTTTAGGTAATTTCTTGATAGTTTTTATTTTGTGAATGTACAAAAAATTAGACCTTTCAAAAATCCAATTTTATCCATAATCAAAAAATAACAATGACATTCTTAAATATCCATTTATTTTTAAAAAATACTATTAAAAGTATTAAATAGAAAAGATAAATAATGAACATAATCCACCATTTTAAAAAAAAATCTTTTAATTTTTTTAATAACACTTAATACCTCGCAATTATCACACTTAATGTTTTTATCACAATTCATAGCACATAAACATATAAAATATATCCATTAGAATGAGAAAATGACACATTCTAAAATGTATAAAATATCTAGTCCATACTTTGTGCCACATTATTTCCAATGAAAGTTTCTTTCTCTACTAATAGTATTTGGAAAGCTTGCTTACATATTACTCCTCTTTTCTCATGGAACAACTATTCTCTTCAACACGATCTCATTTTATCCACCTCATTTATTTGGTGGAGAAAACTAATCACCAATAATTATTTCCCTATGGCTCTTTTAATCTTGTCTTTAAAGAAAGAAGTTGCTTAGGAAAAGTATTCAATTTTACTTATTAATTTATGGAATATATAGATTTATTACAAGAATGCATTCTATTTGGGGGTTTGTTGTTTTGCTATGATAATCTTCAGTGTTGTGGTTAATATTTCTTTATTTGCAATCTATTGAATGCTTTGATCTTACGTATATTCATTTTTTTGCATTGTTTTAATACAAAAAAATTAATTTGACCTTAACACTAGATACCACACATCTATTGATGTTATCACCTCAAAATATCTACTAATCAACAATGTAATTTTATACAAGACTATTTGTGGCTTGAAGGGAAGTGGTCAAATCAATTTCCTCTCAAAGTGGTTTGTTGTAAACTCTTACCAAATTAACCACTCATCAACTCCCCTTGTTGACCATCACAATAGGAAATAGAAGAAGAAATTAAAAGGACAAAGATGGTTCAATATATGTAGGGTTTTTACCAATGCTTCACTTCTATGAGCATCATCTAGATGCAATGAGTGCTAAGTGGACCATTCATTATCATGAGATATGGGTTCTTGTGAACCACTACTCTTGAAATATGGGCCAATGAGTTTGAATCGAAAAACTACACGGTTGAATCCTAATAACAATAGCATAATTGACATGTTGTGGAAAAATACCTCCTACTTATCAATTCATGAGTTAAATGCTCTATAATGAATGGTTCATAAGGCATAACACTTGTTGAAGGTTTTGCAAATAGGGTTACAAGCCAAGCAGACTTAACCTTGGGGAAAACTCCACGGTTAAGTGCACTTGAATTGGAGTAGAATTGGGATGGGTGACCTCCCAAGAAGGCTCAATACTTCACCTCTTTGAGCATCACCTAGATGCAATGAGTGTTAAGTGGACCATTCATTATAATGAGAGATGGGTTCTTGTGAACCACTACTCATGAAATATGGGTCAATGAGTTTGCCTCAAAAAATTACATGATTGAACCCTGATAGCAATAACATAATTATATGTAGGGTTGTTTGGAATCCTAAAGTGGGTGTGTTCTCTCAATTAGTTGTTTGAGTCACATGCACCATAAACTTCCTATCAAAAATAGCATATCTTGATTGAGATAGATCGTTACTATTTTCTCTAAAAATATAAAACAAAAATTAATCATATTTTAATGACTTGTTAAATGACCAAACATACCGAAAACACTATCACTTCAATCTTCTACTTCCATTCTTTTATGAACTTGAAGCAAACTCTCTAAAAAAAAAAAAAATATTACTTTTAAAAACAAACTCTCTTAAGATTTTTTAATCTTTAATGATTATTAAACATGTTTGAAAATCAATACATAACAAACTATACTCTAGCTAACTAAATTAAAGCTTACATAGTGTTCAACATACATGATACTATAAATAAATTAATAAGACTACATATAGAAAAATAAACTTCTTATGCTAATCATGGAGCAATTTCTAAATGGATGATTTGTTTTTGCTTTATCTTCAAGCTGTTGACTAATTTGTTATCTTTTTTATTTATTTTACTCTATGGCTATGTTGTTTCTATGACACATTCAATGTTTAAAAAAAGCAATGTAGGAGGCAAACTTGACATATTCATTTTCTTGTGTGAAAAGTCAATTCAAAGACAACTACTTTCCATAAATAACATTAGAATTGCCAAAAGAATTCGCACTAGAAGATGTGCTACACGCAATCCATGCAATATACACAACGTATATACGCTAACTCGAATAATATAATGCTTCAACTAGGGTTTACTTAATTTGTATATGACTAATTATTAGAGAGGATCTTTAGTAAGTGTACAAGATTCTCTATGTAATTTCTTCGCTTTCTTTTAATTAAAAATAATGTAAGAGACGATAGTGAAAACAAAATATTGGGATTAATTAGAGGAAACGCTAAAATTGGACATGATGTATGAATATGGGTTATTTTATTGTATATTTATTATTTTAATGATATATATATATTTTAAAAGGCATGTAGATAATTATCTAATTTGATTATAAAATAAGTATTATATATATAATAGTATTATTATTATTATTTTAATGTATAAAATATATATTTTTTGAGTCTATAATATCAAAAGTATATTTTAATGGTTATATAGTGAAGGGTTATTATTCTTTGATTATATAGTGAAGAGGTAGTATTCTTTGATTATATAGTGAAAAGTTATTATTCTTTATCAAATTAAAGTTTTGAATGTTTATAGGATTAGTATGTCAATTCATTAAAATTGACTTGTATTTTATAGTTGGAGGGTAAACAAAGAGAAAATGATGTTACAAATTAAAGAACATAACCATCATGGAGTGCACTATTGCTTTATAAAGAATGTTTTAAAAATAAATTTAAAAATGTTAAAACATAGATTATATTTCTATATATGAAAGAAAGATAAACATGGATTACTAAAATGTGTAATTATCTATTAAGTTTGTTTTTTAATTAATATGAATTTATTTTTAAAAATATTAATAATATCTTTATTTTATTTATACCTTTTGTTGTTTATTATATTTTTTTTATTTACAATTTTACCCTAAATAGTTAACTTTTGTACTTTCATCTTGATAATAGATCATATACTACATTTAAAAATATAAAAAAAATACATACTTTCTAAAATTTAATTTTATTATTATATAAATTATAAATACACATTAATTAAGTGTGGGTGGAAGGGTGGGCTCCCCCTCGCCCCTCACATAGGCATAGGGTGTCCAAGGTGGACGTGAGGTGGCGGAAGGGTTGGACATGATGCCTTTGGATTAGGCTTGTTCTTGTCACATCAAAACTCCTAAATTTGGCCGAAAGCTGGTGCTCCTCGCTTGTTTTATCGGTTGTCTATGAATTTTGAAACTTCTGGAGTTGGATTGGAGGCATGCTTGGCTCAGTTCTCACAGCGCCGTCAGTGTGACATGTCGGGCACGACTATCCTTGAACCGCTCGTAGACGTGTCGAGTGGGAATTTCCATCAATTGCATTGATAATGGCTTTAAGTTGGATGGATGGTGGTCGTATCTTTACTCATGCCAAGGACATTTTTGCTTTGCCATAATCCTGTACCGTATGCGAAGCCTGACTGATCATTAATCAGGCTTTTTATTGAGCTAATGAAGTCTTTTCTAAAGCATAGGTTTCGCATTTTGGTTTTGTCTTCTGTGTTTTTATTGCAAGGAGCGGCTGTCAAACACTTGCTAATGGATAGACCGTCGAAGTCAAAATTTACCATTCTCATCTCGGCGGAAGGTCTGGAAACTTTCGGCGTTGATACTCCAGTTGCTTTAGTGGCTAAGGAGAGGCAGATTTCCTTTCGCGAGATCACGGACCAGCGGTTAAACCGCATCTTGCTCTTGGATGACCCGGCGTCAATTGCTGCTGTTAAAATGGTCCTTGGCAAAGGGCACTTAGAAAGGAATGAATTCGCCCATGACAATGCGCACATTTCATCCCGGTTCCTTGCCGTGCTCCTGGACCTAGATACCCCGAAGGCAGAGGCCATGGAATTGATGGTTCGTCTGTTCCGGGACGATTTGCTTGGCGGCCTTGAAACGACTTTGAAGGTGGCCTTTATTGGTAAGGGCATTCCGCGTCCTGCAGACTTAGCTTTTCTATGGGAGTCTGATGAAGCTGTCAAAGTTTTTCCCTTTCTCTTGGACCTCAAAGGGCCTGCATTATCAAGGCACCGAAAGATTGCAGATGTGGCGGTGGATTTCCTGAAGCGAAAATTGAAGATGGTGTCGGTGGATGGGTTGGAATGGTTGGATGGTTTCATTAGTTTTGCAGAGTTAAATGGTTTCTGGTGAATTCGTGTGGTGTTGGTTGTTGCTCGTCTCTGGTTTCTTTTGGCTCGCGACTTGTTAATTTCGGTAGTTTCAAACTTGAGCAGTATGTTTTTTGTTTTTTGTGTGTTAAGGTTAGGCCTTTGTATCTAATCCTCCGTTTCGAAACTCTTTCCTATTTTGGGACTGTATGAAGCTGTTGTTTCTCCTCGTTAGCTCTTTTTTGGCTAACTGATGGTTATCTGGTATAATTCCTGCTTTGCAGATGGCTGTAAATTTCTTTATTATCTATAAAATTACCACCTTACGGATCAAAAAAAAATACACATTAATTAAGACATCTACACTTACTATAATGTTAACCACAATTACTCGAAGCTTTCACTAAGATCACACCACAAATCATATTTAATGGGTGCTATCATAATGGTTCATCTAGAATGATTATGGTCTTCGCAACTTGTGAAATTCCTTAACCAAATATAAGAATGGAGTTCTAAAAATCACTTGAACATGAACCTTGGCTATTAGAGTTGTTCGCTAAAGCTTACAACACACAACACCATCTAGAACACGTGTCATAGATAATCGCATCTAAAAATAAATTCATTAGATTAAGACTCTATCCATTTTTTAATATTGAACAAAGCAATAAAAGAATTACAAGGATGAAGCTACAAAGAGTAGTTGAAGTACATTGTTATACATCCAATAAACCAACCACAAAGGTAACATAAGGTAGACAATATTACATAACATGAAGGATATTTTTACAAACCGATAAGCCAACCATAAAGGTCACAAAAAAGGACCATGATTACATAAATTGTATGAAATTTTTATAGTGACTAAGCTTACTGTCAAGATGAAACTTCATAATTTGATCTTTAATCTGGTGTAGTTGTTGTTTGACCTTCTCATTCTTCCTGCATACGAAAAAGAAAATATGGACCCAGAGAAATATATCAAAGTAAAGCCACAAAGTACTAGTTACCTGATGAAAGTTGTTAGAAAATATAGCACCACTTCTATTCTTCCATATTTTTTTAATATCACATACCAAATAGAATCACCTATCATATCATTCTGCATACCAAAGTCAAAAACAACTTATTTCCAACTCAAATATTGATTAAAAATCACTGTGAGATCTCTAAACACAATAGACCATTATTTTTTAGCATATAAACAGTCCCAAAATATATGTTTTAAACTTTCAACACCATGACAAAAAGGACAGTTAGCTAGTTGAACCATAATACATTTCAATCTATCCCCAACAAGTAGTTTGCAATGTAATATTTTCCAAACCAACACTTGTGTATCAATATCCGCTTTAGATTTCCATATTTGAGCACTCATTTTAGACAAAAAATTGGAATTAAATCTGCACTTTCACTTATGATTCAGACGAGGAGTAAGATTCCAACTAGAAAGCAATTGCATATACACTTTTTTTAAGGAAAATGATTGAAGTGACTGTGAGCCAGCCATTTCCAATCTTTAAAGAAGTAACGATCCCTTGGTGTACATAATTTCATAGCCAGATAAAAAGAACAAGTGATTTAATAAGAATAAAAAAACTGCTCATATTTATTACTCAACCCATGTTTCTCTTTGATATTAGTCCATGATGCCCAGTCAAGCATATCAAAATTCCAAATATCTTTAAACTGTCTAACCCCTTTTTTAAACAAATAATAATCCTATCTTGGAAAATTGATCACTAATGGTTGATTATGATAAGTAATTAGTTTATTCCACCATATTGCCATTGAGGAAAAACTAAACCCATTTTGTAATGAAGAGTCGTTCCAATTTAAAAATTTACAAACTTTTTGCCACACTTTCCAAATAGACTAGAGAGGAAACGATGCTACATATGATTTTAAAGAAAGGAGACAAGAGCATTTTGTCTAACCAACAAACAACTTACCATTTTCCTTAATAGAAGCTTCCATGATTCATTAGTGAACTAAAATTTTCCATGGTTCATCTCCATTAGCAACTCTAATTATCCATTTTGTAGCAAGACAAGTCCCTTGGGTGAGGGTATCTAGGAGCCCAAGGCCACATTTCTATTTTGGTTGAATGCAAGGGGACCATGAATTTAAGCAATGAAATCAACATTGCCATCCCACTTAGACCACAAGAATTTACAAATTATTTTATTCAACTCTTCATAACCTTGCTTAAAAGGCATCCAACAAGAGGAATAGTACACATGGGTTGCAATAAGAATCTTATTAGCCACTTGAATTCCGCTAGCTTGTTGTAAGTATGAGTAGTTGGTGTTGTCATTGGTGTCAACTGTATTAAAGATAGAAGGAAACTACTGTTGAGGGAGATTGTTGAGAATGAGCATTTTGTGTTGTCTATGCTTTGATCAGTTGCATTATGTTGTTATTAGTAAAGCTACTAGTGTCAACCTCTAGTGTTTCTATGATAAGCTGGTTGAATTGCTATGTTGCAGATGGTTCATTCATGTTGAGGAAGTGTTGAAGATGAAAAGTATGTGTCTTTGGCACTTGGTTTCCAAGTGCTTTTGAGAAAAATTGATAAAAATAGGAAACAATGTGTTGTAGTGGTGTTTTGTGTTGCAAGGTTGTGTACTTGTGTTGCTCTGCATTTATTCTAGGTTGAAGATCTACTTGTGTGGTTCAGATATGTTGATCAGAGATGTTTAGAGGTGTTATATTCAAGATTTGGTGTGCTAGATCATTGTGTAGAAGAAGTTGTGTTCACCAGTGTGTGAACTATGTATTGCAGAGGTGTCTGGGAGAAATGTTTTTTCTCCATAATTGTCCACAGTTATGTTTCAAGTCTTGTTGATCTATAGGAGTATTGATATCATTGGTATCTTTCTTCAATTGAGGTGGTTTGTGGTTCGGTGCTTCATAAGTCATTTTCATTGGGTTACAGTGTATGGTAGATTTGTCTAGATGTATTGAGTGTGTATATTCTTCAAGTGGAAGCTGTCGCGAAGGAGTTTGTTATATTTCAAGTTGTTTGTGGAATATTCTATTTCATGTTCAAACATGGTGTGTGGTTTGCAAGTCATATTTGATCAAAAGAATCATGTACTTAAAATTTTAATGGTGTTTACACAAGTAACAACCAACCTGGTGTTTACACTAATTGTGATGAATGTTTATTGTTTATAGAAGCATGGTATAGTGTGGTGTTATAGATTTAGGTCCCAGATAAGGTGTGATGTGGTTTGCTTTAATTTCTATCTACCACAAAAGTATTTTGGCACTGACCTAATTTGAATTTGCACAGTTGATGTTCATAGACAACCTTGGTGAAAGGTTTCAAGGTTGAGGATGGTATAAGTATGAGTTGATTCATTGAGGAATGATGAGATGGACAAGAGAAATGCAAATGATGCGAATTACAAAGTGTTAGAGTGCAAATTTGAGAAGTGCAGTGCTAGCTTTCATGTGTTAGACTACTAGATGCAATGAGCAAAAGGTGTCTACAATTCTTTAGTCGTGTTGCAAAGGTGTTGATAATATTGTGGTGGATTTATCTATTGCATTGATTTCTTTGTGTAGCATTCTTCTCTATCTTCTTTTCTATTTTGGTAGCGATCCTTTCTTTCTTTGGGCAATGAGCCCTACGACAGTGAACCTTATTGTATTCGATGTTGATATTACTTATATTGTGAGCTAATCCTCGCCATGGTTTTTCCCTTCTTGGGTTTTCCACGTAAATCCAGTGTTCTCTTGTGTATGGTGTTTAGTTGTTTCATTTTCACTCATTTTCTTTTCATGCTAATTCATCATAACAAATTAAGGGTTTATTGAATGAATGTGGCTCTGAATGTTAATGAGGATTTTGAAATTTTAAGGTACAACTGATTCAACCCCCCTCTCAATTGTCTTGTGCATTCAATACAACTAGGGACAAGAATTTATTGCCAAAATTAAACAACTTATTCTTAAGTCTATTTAAAAACTAAGCCCACATTTCAAAAAGAGAAACTCCCAAACCAAAAGGAATACCAAGATCCATAGAACTATAGAAACATCACCTCCTCCTGAGGAATAGAACTTTAGCTTATAGATGATTTACAAAATAAACTAATGCTTATTTTTTTCTAAATGTCGATGTAAAAGGAGATTAACCAAATGCCCTTCAATGTGGAGTAAATTATTTTTTTGAATGTCTCGAGGTTTGTGAAATTAAGATTATAAGGAATTTTTTCGAAGCAATGGATCTCCCATTTCCTTTATAAAATGGATAGTGTCTTCCTTAACATTTGCACACACTATCCATTTTATAAAGGAAATGGGAGATCCACCGCTTAGAAAAACTTCCTTTAATCTTAATTTCACAAACCTCTAGACATTCAAAAAATAATTTACTCCACATTGAAGGGCATTTGGTCAATCTTCTTTTACATCAACATTTTTATTTTTAGCATTAGTTTGTTTTGTAAATCATCTACAAGCTAAAGTTAAAATTGTTCGCAATGTTCTTTAATTGTGTAGAATAATTTGAAAAATAAAAGGTAAATAAATTAGGATATTTTAAATTAAATAGTTTTTCATTTAAAATTAAGTGATGTTATGTTAATCTTTGTAGTCTTTGGAAAAGTGGTTGCTTACATTTCCTTAAACAATAAAAAAAGGGTGTTGGTTATGTATTTTTTCTGTGTGCAAAGTGTTACAATTGATAAGTGATAGGTATGTGTTTCATGTCAAATCAAGGCTTCTATGGCAGTAGATAGTATCATTGATTTAAGTTTTACTGAATACAATATTGGCTTTATGCATACTATGGTGCTTCTATTTTTTCTAGTTAAACACAACATTTGAGTTGATAATAATTTTTAGGATGTATAATTCATTTATGATATATGGAATTTAGCAATGTGGTCTTCCCTTTTTTCCATTTGTGTATGAACAAATTAATTTGATCATATATTCTACATTTTCTATGTAGACTAATGCATTTAGCTCTCTACAAGACCATTGCAGTATTAATTTTTATTTTTGATATTGTTTTGATAGTGTAGTCTTTAACAAATGTCTTACAAACCTTT